>CAXIWS010000741.1:0-78738 GCA_964036195.1 Sphaerolaimus hirsutus | reverse complement strand
AGTACCAATACTCATGGGCCAGTAAATACTTAATAATTGTACCAGTACCCGTCTGTACGCCATTGTGTACAGATTGGTACCGATCGCTACAATTAATTTTAAATTAATAAATTTTTACATTGAAAAGCAAAGAATTAAACCAAAAACCAGCACGCGACTCACTGCCAAAATCAGGAACGGGATTATTGATGTGACTGGATGATAAGGAAAGCCGGAAATCCATAACAATGCATAAGCAACCATAGTCGCCTTCGAGGGTGATTAAACAACATCGTGTGATCCTTCACAGTACGTTGTAAAACAATGTATCACATTTATTAGAAGTCCGTTGAAAATCTAAATCCACATCATTCCTTCCCATTTCAGTTCACCAAGATCCACCAGGGGAAATAATGGCAAACCCCCAGGAAAAAAGGTAAAATTTGATTTGTTCGATTGACAATCATTCAGACAATTTGAATCAAACCTAAAGCAAAATCCTGAGCAAAACCCAAACCCAAACCCTAATCCAAACCCAAACCCAAACCCAACCCAACACAAACACAAACACAAACCTAAACCCAAACCCAACCCCAAACCCAAACCTCACCTGTCCAGGTGCCACAACAGCGTACAGCATCACGAGCACGGTGCGCGGCACGCTGAAGTCCAGCGCGACCGCACTCGTGCCCGCCGCGATGGCGAACACCGTGAGCACGGCCAGGGGAATCCATAGGAGGGTCGTGTTCGCCGCCCGGCTCACTTCGTCCACCATGAGACATTCACTGATTGTTGTTAGGTGCAGTGGGTCTGGGAGGGGTTGGATTTCACTTCGGGAATAAGGGGGCTGAGAAATTGGCGGGTAGCCGCGGATTTTGCGCGACTTTTTCTTGGTTTACTCACATTCAGTGTCTTGATTGAGTTTCTTCACCAGTTGAAACACTGCTCTTTCAAAAAGCGCACATTGGATCGCTGCCAATGTCGTCGGCCGACTTTTGATAGGTGCCAGCCAGATATATCACAGCAACTGTGTACTTTCCAACCTGTCTGTGTGCTTGTTGTATATTAGCATTTAGATGCACAGCAAAAAATACATCCGTGAAGCGTGTGGAAGCGGGCTGGATGCGCGTGAAGCGGCGCGCTTCCACACGCTTCCACACGCTTCCACCAACATCACGAGATTCTGGGTGAAGTGTCTTCCACACGCTTCACCTATCTTCACCGCGCGATTCACGCGCATCCAAACATGTGGAAGACACTTCACGGCGCTGGCGCTTCCACACGCTTCCCCCGCGTATAAATTTGCGTGGGAGCGCCATATTAAAGCGGGAATTAGAGCTCAGCGTCGATTCGACGTGAAATGATGACGTGAAATGTCGTCGTGACATTAATTACACGAGTGTGGATCATGCTACGGGTCTACAATTTTCTAAGGATAATATATGAATCAATACCTTAATCGTGTCCAATACTGAGTGTTATCAGCCACAACTAGAGCGAATTGAAAAATTCAATTTTTATCATTCCACGTCATCATTTTACGTCAGGGAACAACTTGACATTTCACGTCAGACTATTGCAAGCAATAGTCTGACGTGCAATGTCAAGTTGTTCCCTGACACTGTGACGTGAAATGATGATGACGTGGAATGATAAAAATTGAATTTTTCAATTCGCTCTAGTTGTGGCTGATAACACTCAGTATTGGACACGATTAAGGTATTGATTCATATATTATCCTTAGAAAATTGTAGACCCGTAGCATGATCCACACTCGTGTAATTAATTTCACGACAACATTTCACGTCATCATTTCACGTCGAATCGACGCTGAGCTCTAATTCCGGCCTAAGAAGCGTGAAGTGCCTTCACGTATTTTTTCGTGATGTATGTGGAAGCGCTGACATGCTTGGTGAAGCGTTCGGGAAGTGTTGGCGTGAAGACACTTCCCGACGCTTCACCGCGCATCCACACACCCATTTTTTGCTGTGATGGTGCACTAATAGCTGTCACTCACCCTGTTTGATCCACCGTGACACCATACATGTTGTTGCCAAGATAGTAATCACCATTTGGGGTTATCATCACAGGATAGCTCAATTTTGTCGCCATCAAGTTTAATCCGGAATGAGACAAACCAAAGTGGCTTAAATAAAACTTGAATGCATCGTTTAAATGGCACAATTTCCCGCACAGTTGCTGATATCTGAGTGCATAATAATCCTGAGTTGCTGATATCCGTGGAATTACAACTTTTTATGGTATTAGATGTGTGAATTGAGGCAGCTCTGTCCACTGCGGGACAAATTGGACTATCTTTTTGACATTTTTTCCTGCTGTCTGACATATTTACCTCAGAAAAATGGTAAATTTTAGTTAAGTTTAGGGCATTAGACGATGCTAAACCTGTATCAGTGAATTTGTTCACAGAAACATAGGTATACTGCACCGACATTACACCTTACAATGAAATCTACCATATCCCATCTGAATAAACGAACAAACATAAAAAATTTCATCATAAATATTTATCAAAGCAATTTGATAAATATGATGAAATTTTTTTATGTTTGTTCTTTTATTCAGGTGGGATATGGTAGATTTCATTGTAAGGTGTAATGTCGCTGGAGTATACTATGTAAAAGTACCTATGTTTCCACTACACCAAAATAAAAAAATGTACTACTGTTGGTGATGTCGTTTTTTCCTGTCTCAGTTATTCCGAAATGCCCCAGCAATAAAATAACACATACCCAATCGTGTTTTCTTCATAATTTGCAGCTACCCCAGTCTCTAAATCATCGATCAAATGTTTTGTTTCATTTATAAAGTCAATGAGATTCACACCTTTTGTCTTGTGTTCTATGGTTACTTGCATGGTCATTGGTTTCCCGGATCCCTGCAATGAGTTGACCATTTTTTAATGGAAATATTGTCAGCAAAATCGTAAATACTACGCGCGCGCCAGGAACAGTATTACCTCGAATTATCCCCTCTTGAATTAACCCCCCTCGAATTAATCCATCTAAAAATTTGCTGGCGAAAAAAGAAACCCCATGGGGGTATTTCGAGGTAATACGGTATTCTTTTATCCTGGCGCCGGGGAAAAATAGCGCCAGGCGCCAAAACCGGCATGGCACTTTTTGCTTTGGCACTAGCGCCAGCGCCAGCGCCATGGCGCTTTTACATCACTACTGTGGAGTGTGGACTAACGGGATTCTCTCCAACATTTTGGTCTGGATTCACGGTATTCTACACTTTAACAAATGCATCCGGTAAAATTTACCTTGTAGAATTCTAAATATCTGTCATATTCATCGAGTTCTGGAGCATCTGGTGCCGTATAATCGTATGTGGCATCATTTTGAGTCTTGAAGCATGCAATTCCGCATGGGAAGATTATCAATGGCAATAAAAAAGCTATTGCAATGATAAATCTATCATACTTGTCGATCCAGTGACCGAGGCTGCGAACGGCCGGCCATAATAAAATGAGTGCATTCTTTAAAAATATCTTTCTTTCAGATAATGTTGCAAAACATACCTTTCAAATGCATCTTGTATACATTCGTCCCGCTTCTTGAACACTGAACACACCATTTTTATCCGTTCCTATCTGCAGCACGGATGTTTCAAAACCAGTGGAAAATAATATTTGCAAATTGGCAAAGTGGCACGCGAGTAAAGTACGAAAAAAGTGAGTATTTACAAATTATCACTAACTTCTCGGTAAAATTTTCCGATGGCATTGAAAGTGAAATTTCGCTGTAAAAAATGCAGCACCAAAGCACACGCATGCACAATGTATTTACTAATTTCAATTCACAAATGTCTATTTGCATGCAATGTTGTTTATTTATTTACGTCTACGTACACATCATAAACGTCATCTATACCCCAGTAGTCGAATCGAAAGTCACATTCATTCAGTTCACCAAATTTCTCATGCAAAATATCAGATTCATTGCTACTCGCTGAAAACGAAAATTGAAAATGTAAATACCGTATTGCCTCGAAATACCTAGTTGGATGGAATACCTCCTTTGATTACGCTTTCGCCTGTCTCAACTATAAATTTTTTCACGTTTAGCCTCATTGTCAGTCGTCAACGAGCGGCAGCGTTGTCAGCAAGCTGTCAGCAAGTTGAAATCGTGTCACCGAGCTGCCACATTGTGGCTGTACACGCTAGTTTACCAACACGGCACGTCGATCAAAAATGTAAACTGAAACGCGACGCGTCGCGCGTCGGTTTACATTTTTGATCGACGTGTGTACTTTAGTTTACGTTGGTGTTTCACTTTCTGGGGTTAGTGGTTTCGGCAAGTCACAAAAGTGCGACGCGTCGCACGATTAGACACGAATGTGACACAGCTGGGTAAACTGGAAGTGACGATTATGCGACGCGTCGCTTTCGTCGCGCGACGCGTCGTATGCGACTCGCGACGCGTCGTACAGCCAAAAATAAGGAAGGATTTATTCCCCGAGACTTATCAGGTGAGCAGTAAACTAATTTTTTTTGACTTTTCAAATTCCCTACGTATCTTTGTTGCGAAACGTAGACAATTTAGACGTGACAATTACGTTTGTGTGTGTCTGCTAACATTTGTTCTTTATCGTGACTGTTGATATTTCGTTTTTTATCGTGACTGTTAATAATTCGTTTTTGTTACTTTTTACTTCAATTTACAAATTGAAATCTACCTAACAGATTTATTGCGTGATTTCATCATGTTGTTACGGATAGAAAAATTAAAAATTACATGGACACGTGATTTGTATGGAAGTTCGACAAAAAGAAATGCAAGTGCGACAAAATAAAATCCAAACTTTGTACTGGCGAATTTTCAATGTATATCTAAAAGTGTAAAAAAAGAAATCATTCTCCTTCTTGCTTCGACAAAAAGATAGGAAGTGCGACAAAAAAAAATCCAAACTTTGTACTCGCCAATTTTCAATTTAAATCTAAAACTGTAAAAAGAAATCATTCTCCTTCTCGCTGTAAGAAAAACTAAGAAAAAACAAAAACAAGACTATATTGCTGTTGACAAGAGTTACACTTTTGAGCAAAATTTAAAACTTGTTTACCTATCTCACAATGCAAAATTTGACAATTGTATACGGAAGAAACTTAAAAAGTACATAACGTTTTCACTTTGAAATGTGATAATTTGCGAATGATGGAAATGTTACAAAAAAGGAACTGTATGAAAACGTAAAATGATAAGAAACTGCATTAAAACGTATTCACTACTTTCAGCACTTTCACATGACTGAAGCCTTCTGTGCATGTAAACCCAGTGTGCATGTGGACCATAATTTTAACTCAAATTCGACAATTTCCATAACTTTTTATATATTTTCACCTTTGAAACGACTAGTCCATGTGTTTTATTTGTAAGAACTATCAATTGCTCCAGAGGAGTCTACCGAATCCCCTGGAGCGTCGTGGAAAGTCAACATGTAGAATACCGCTGACATGCACATGGGGTAAACATGCACAGAGGCACACGCCCCTTTCACATTACCAAAAAAACACATTTCAATCATCAAAATCCTCCAGTTCCTCATAGTAGTCTTCATTGATCGCCTGAGAATGTGTGCAATTTCAGTATACCGTTCTATTTGTTAAAAAGAAGTAAACAGTTTACATCTATGAACATCTGTAATGGTAAACTTATAGAAAAGTTTCCAACTGTTGCCCAGATATTATGCACACTGGGGACTGTACATATCAATTACTGTAGAAATACTAAAGTCTAGTAGACACTGCACATAGAAACATGTACAACACCGAAAACCACAATTGAACCCAAGACGTACCGCCAGTCGTTTTGCGTAGCCCTCCTCATCCAAAGGGCAATTGCGCGGCGTCGTACCGGCGCGCGATTGGCGGATCGGCTGTGGCACGGTACGGCGCTGTTCACTGGTCGGCGGCGGTTCGCTTGTCTGCACATTTTCATACTGTAAACATAGATTACAGTACGAAGCAAAATATCGAAGCAATTTTCTATCCTAACCGTTTTGGTCCCGGCAGCCGCTTGCTCGCTCTTCTTTGCACTTTTGCGCGCGCTGGCCGGGGAACTGGCAGCAGTCTGATTCTGAGTTTATATTATCATTTTATAATGGCAACAAAGTTGTACAACAGAAGCACTGCAGACAGAAACTTACTGTCAGGCGGTACCGCTTCGCAGCACATTCTGTGTCCGGTACAGGCTGGCCAGTGCGTTTCTGGGCACTTTGCAACAGCACGACGCCATCGTCGTTCTCGCAGTCCATTTCAGCGGGCTGTAAAAAAGCGGATAGAATTTACTTGCTTCTTAACACTGAATTATAAGTAGAAAAAAAAAACAGAAACTGTCAGTCACCTCGGCATACTGCAGCTGTTGATGCTGCCGCTGCGGCGCCTGCGATGCCACAAACGAGTACGTGATGCCGTCTTCAGTGGCATCGACCTGGTGGCACGACTGCGAATATACATGAGAAATTTCAATTTGCATATGGTATTGCACATGAAGAAGTAATGAAATGTCTTACTAACGTTAACGTTTTGCAGGGCTTGCTGCAAGTGCTGCACTTCAAAAGGGCCTCTTCGGGTCGCCTGAAGCTTGGCAGCCAGGGCAACCTCGGAAGCCTGCCTTTGCATCAAGTGTGCGGCGATGGTCGTCGCTGTGTTCACATTCACCGGTGACGTGTACGGCAAACTCGGTGCTTGCACGTTCTGTTGCGGAGTGGGCAATTTCTGCACGGTGGGCAATTTGCCCTTTTCCGTCGGCACGGATTTCTTGGCTTTTTTCATAGACCCGGCAAGTTGGTCCAGTTGTTGCGTCGGCTGTAAGTACGATATGTCACTTTATCATAATCATAAAGAAATGCACTACTACAAATAAGTACCACTGTGCACACTGATTTACCGAAATATGTATAAGAATGTGTAAATTGGATTTCATCAAAAGTAACAAGAAGTAAATCTTTTAAATTACACATTTTCAATTTACCAAAAGATGCATCTTAAGTAGTTTGTTGACACAAAAGAAACAGTGCAATCCTCACAATTTCAGCCAGGTATTGTACCAGACTGTCATCTTGGTCCGGTTCGGCAACTTTCGCCTCCTGCTGCGGAAACGCAAAGTTGCCCGGCTTTGTTTTCTGATGTAAGTAACATTAGTAGTTAGTACAGGGTTGTTAGTTACATGCTGTTTACGTACATCATGAAACACCACCGTTATACTCACCTGCACCGGCGTGACGTTGTAGTCCATTTCCGCGTTCTTTTGCGGCGCGGCGAGGGGCGACACAACGAGCCCGCTGGTCCTGCGGCGGCGGCGTTCGAGCAGCGCACTGCCAGACGGATTGGCAGGCGGAGCCGCAACGATCGGCAAACTGGTCGTTCCAGTATTGGCGGATTCCTACGAAAAGTTAACATCATTTACGAAACGTTTCAAGTAAATTACTTTTTCCTACTTTTAAGTGGTGACGTTGAGATACGTTCAAGGCAACAGTCCCGAAAACACACACACTCCATTCTCAAAATGTTTATCAATCAAATAACCTGGTTCATGATGAAGTCCTCGATCATGTCACAGAACTTGTTCATATCGGCCTTCAGCAGCGTGTTGATCACGCCGATTTCCTGCTGCACCACGCCGATGAACCGTATGTTCTTGATGAAGGAGCAAATGCAGGGCAGTTTGCTGCGCTTCACGCTGTCCGCATTCACGCTTGTGCTCTGCAAATTAGCACATTTGAAAGATATGGTAGAATTGACTGAATACATGACAATAAAGAATAGTTTATCGATTGGGTGCACTGCGACAGCATCCTTTCCATATTTTGGCGCATTGCACGGATCGCTGCAACGTCCATCTTGTCGATAATGGGCGCGAACTGTTTCAGCACGCTGTGAAACTGGGGGTTCCTCAACGGCTCGTGCTCGCGGCATGTCTGGCGGTGGTTACGGCAATTTAAAAAAGTGTATATTAAAAACGGGAAATAAAACTAAAATGGTCAAAACGTAACACTTAACAAAAACAATTTACTATTACACTTTAACGTTAACACAAAGTACATTTTTCTTCACTCCTTACAATTTTCCTGTTACATTCATGCAACTCGCACCTGGTTGTTGTCCTGCGCCATGATGGGCGCGTTGTCCTGCGCCATGATGGGCGCGTTGTCCTGCGCCATGTCGGGCGCCTCGTGAAAGTCCTCCGGCGGTGGGCTATCGACCGTTTGCACCGTCCCTGGCGCGGGGGGAACGGCACTCGCAGCCTGTTTCACTCGGTAATCCACGAGTTGCACCGCCATACTTTGCGGCTCAAATTTCTCCGGCGTGAACGTGGTTTTTACCAATTTGCCGAGCATGATGTAGAAGTTTCCCTGGCACACGTTGTGCCAGTAAACTTGCATTGCCCGGCGCCAATCGGTCGCTGTAAAGTGCACAACCACTGCTACAAACGTACAAACATAAAAACAACATTAAATGATACATTTCAGTAAACCAACATCTACTGGCCTTTCCGTCTTTGAACACAATCATGGGCATGGTGGAGAACTGGATCATTTCTTCCGCCAGTTGCATAGCCTGGGCCTCCGATTGCCGCATTTGGTGCACCAGGGTAAAAACGATGTCCGCCTTCAAGTCGGTTCGCACCTTGTCCAACTCGATTTTCCACGCGTAGTGCCCCAGCTCGCGCCGGCTGATCTGAATAAACGTGTTGAAAAGGTTAGTACTGTTCCCCAAACTGTGATAATTCACTGACGCAAGGCCTATCTGAATCAACCTGGGGCAGTTCTCCTGGCTCCACTTTCGGAATGGCGGCTTTTTGTTCAGCGGTGCGGCCCTGACTGCGCAGGCGTTCCACGATGTCGGGAAACACTGAGTAGTTGTACCATTTTTGCGTAATGCAAATGCGAAGTTTACATCTACATGGCCCGGAAAGGGTAAACTCACCGGACTCGTCTGCATAGTAGTCCATGTGCTTCAGAGTCGCGAAATTGAGCTTCATGATCCTCTTGTAGTAGTGCGCCCCGAGGTCCTCGTTTGACACGCCGCTCAGACGGCCGCCGTAAAGTATGCGCGCTTGGGTCAACGCTCTCTGAAAGGACAGTGAAACAGTGTTACGTGTACGGTGTAAAACAAAGTTGCTTACTTGAAACTGAAAGTAAAAGATTGTTTTCACTTGCTGTAAAACGGAAACTGAAAGCTATTTGCACTTGCACAAAAACAAATACTGCGAAATGTTTAGCACTTGCCAGAAAAGGGAAACAGATACATTTCCCGCACTTGCCGTAAAACGGCATACAGAAATTTGACACAGCAGTACTCGTCAACTGTAAACTGAGAAGTCTAAAACATGGTTAACCTTGAACTGCCGCTTTTTCGTGTCCCACATCGACTGCAACATGCCGCGGCGGGCCACCAGAGCGTTCTGGTTTGTTTTGGCGGACTCGTTCGCCACCTCGCGGGTCAACCACATCTTGTTGTCGGGGTAGTTGTCGTACGGGGGCTCGAAGTAGCTCTCCCTCGTGAAGTTGTTCCACGACCTGTTCACCGCCGGGTGATCGGACCGCTGAAAAAAGAAATGAAAGAATGGTTACAGAAAGGAATCTTTAACTCTCAAATGAAAGTAAGCGGTAAACTGCAACTAACGTTCGTTTGCCTTTCCGGGTGATGCAGGTCGTACTTGGTGCACTCCTTCATGCTCCAGCACCTGTGAGTAATGTACGTGTTCACAACGTCCATTTACTTGTGTGATAAAAAAATACAAACAGAAACAAACAGCGGGTATTTCTGGAACAGCTCGTGGAACTTCTCCCAGAATTCTTCCGATTTCTCGGCCGGAATCAGCACGCTCGGCCGGCCTCCGACGCCGACGCGGCTCACATGGCCGGTAATCTGAGGTCACTCACACACCGTCTTAACTGTCCAGTATACTGTTTCCAGCCATGCACGTTTGTAAATATCCTGTTAAATACAGGTAGCCTTCCGGCTAACCGTTTTATCATGATATTGTACGAATTGCAAGGCAAGCAACAGTTTACATTTACTTGCAGACGGTGTGTGACTGTCACCGGTTTTTTCGGTTTTTTCCCGGCCACTTTCAGCTTGCTCGGGCGCTTTTCAGTCTTTGACTGGGCCACCGCCAGCGACCGCTCATCGTCATCGGATGGCGTTTGCGACCCGTCGTTGGGCCCGCGGCCGCGCGGCCCCAACGGATTCATTTCCTGAGTTACGGGAGGTATGTGAGATTGTCACGTAACTGAAAATGTATGGGAAAGTCACAATTATGCACGATCCGGAACTATCCAAACCGAAGGGGTCCGAATCGTAAGCTACCTCTTGTTCATCATCCTCCTGGGCGAAGTCCTCCACCCAGTCCTTGTCCTTCTGTGGATCGTCCTCGTCCACTTGGCCATCCTGAAGCTGTTTCAGTTGCTTTGTGGCATTCACGCGAGAGCGGCGCACGCTGCTGTTGTTGCGGCGGATGACTGGCACTTGCTGTATACAAGAAAGTGCTACTGTAAATGCAAACTCTTCTTTTGAAAATGTCAAAAACGGTCATTTAAACGTACCACTTTAGCGACCTGTGCAGCCAGCGCCCTCGTTTGCTCCTCCAGTCTCTTGGCATTTTCCTTCCTCCGCCTTTCCATTTCCACGTCCACTGCGCTCGGTGGCGACTTGGCGGTCTGACTGTACCGCGGCGTGATGAAGTCGTCATCATCGTCCTGCAGTTTACAACGCTAAGTTTACTGTTTCATGTAAAGAGAACTTAAAAAGAAGTTTACTACATCTGCGCATGCACATGGTAAACTGCAAACTTTGTGCTTGTAGGCATTCATAAATGTGTTTGGAACGGATTGCAGTTTACTTGAATGAGTTATGCCCCAGTAATTGCGTTTGACATATACATTATTTTGGTGAACTGACATGCATTCAAAGCTGATTTATGACGTTTCCAGCACACAGTTTTCAGTTCAGCGTGTGTACCCAAGTTAAATTAACCTCCCAGTCGTCCCACTTCACCTTGGCGCGCCCATTTTCTTTTTTCACGCGTTCTTCGTGCAGGCTCCTTTTGCTTTTGGACGCCTTGCTCTTCAGCGCCACGTGTCGCTCGTACTCGAGCTTTGCCTGAGAGATATTTCAAAGTAGTGTTTTGCAGTGACAATTACACAGTGTTTTAAAACACAGTGTGTTTCAAATTCATGTATACAGCAAGACTCGCTGGTGGATTTTAGAACGGTACAAATCGTGGAATGTGTCTATATAGTTACTGCTTGAAAGATGAAATGTGTGGGTTCAAGCAAATCATGTTTACTGTGAGAACCCATATCCCGTGAAAGTCTGGGGTTTGGCATTCCCGATCCCCATCCCAATCCCCATCCCCATCCCGATCCCTTCTAAGTAAATTCCGTTTTAACCGTACTGAAAATAACACACTGTTTTTAAACACAGTGTGTTCCAAATAGAGGATGCATTTATGTTTTGGCAACCCATAGCAACGCTTGGTTCGCTAGAGAGTTTTGAATATAGAAATAGTGCAACGTGTGTATATAGTTACTGCTTGAAACATGATAGATGTGGGTTCAAGTCCCTATCACGATCCCCATTCGTATGCCGATCCCGATCCCGATCCCCATTCGTATGCCGATCCCAATCCCGATCCCGATCCCGAAAACTCAATCCCCTTTGAATTCTACTGACAATGACACACTGTTTAAGTACAGTGCGTTTCAAATAAATTTTCGCTGTAATATTTTCATGTAAATACACGAATATTTGCACAATTTGTTTTGCTGTATGGAAGAAATCGTGCAAGGTGTCTACACTGTGTGCTTGAAACATGAAAGATTTGGGTTCAAGTCCCTATCCCAATCCCCATCCCGATCCCCATCCCAATCCCCATCCCGATCCCCATCCCAATCCCCATCCCGATCCCCATCCCGATCCCAATCCCCATCCCGATCCCCATCCCGATAAGTAAATTCCCTTTGAACCGTATTGAAAATAACACACTGTTTTTAACACAGTGTGTTCAAAATATTGGGAAAGCTTGCACGTGTGGGCCTACACACGAATCGCAAGAATCTCCATTTGTACTGTAGAAATAGTGGAATGTGTGTATATAAATGTGTGCTTGAAACATGAAAGAAGCGGGTTCAAGCAAATCACGTTTACTGTGAGGAACGTGATTCCCATCCTGATCCCGATCCCCATCGGTATGCCGATTCCCATGCCCATCCCGATCCCAATCCCGATCCCGATCCCGATCCCGAAAACTCAATCCCCTTTGAATCCTACTGACAATGACACACTGTTTAACTACAGTGCGTTTCAAATAAATTTTCGCTGTAATATTTTCATGTAAATACACGAATATTTCCAGATTTATAGTGTTTTGCTGTATGGAAGAAATCGTGCAAGGTGTCTACAGTGTGTGCTTGAAACATGAAAGATTTGGGTTCAAGCCAAAAATGTCCAAAACATTTCAACGTGAGAATGACACACGGTTGTTAACCACCGCGTGTTTCAAATAATGAAGGTAACTCAACCTGTCAACTGCACACAGGTATTTTTGGCATGACATTCATGTGTACAGTGCGTGCTTGAAACATGAATGATGTGGGTTCAAGCAAAAAAGTCCAAAATTTAAATGTCCAAAATTTAAATGTCCAAAAGTCAAACGTCACCTTCTCAGTCAGCGTCAGATCATACTCCGATGGCGGGCGGGCAGTCTGAAAAAAATTTAAGTCGGAAGTGCGCACACGTCTAACGTGTCATACAACAGAATAAAAGCAGTATGCCTAGCCTAACTGAACAACTTAATTCACTGGCAGTTGGGAACAAGAGCGTCATGTCGCAGCAAGGGCAGCAATCCAGCGGGCCTTACGCTGCGCAACAGTCGCAGTCCGATTTCAGTCGCACTTTCTCACATGGCATGTTCCAGTTTCCCGCCACAACGAACACCTCAGCCTACCCCTTTCCACCACCGCCCCCAAACAGGTGCTTGTGTACACATTTCAGTATCGTTTCTCTAAAGCTACCTGCCTATCAAGAACCAATTAAAATTTAAACAGCACATTCTAATAAAGAATGTGCTCCAAATAGTGACGTATGATCGTTTTGGACAAGGATTTACGCAACAACATTCTGCTTGAGACTGCCACCAAACACTAAAAATGCATGCCATGATCATTTTCCCTGAAACATGACATTAGCGGGTTTCACTTTTCACACTGCTAAATGCTTTTTGTGATTGCAGGTGCAGCAAACAGTTCTTATGTAATAAGGTTTGTGTATGAGAAAATGTAACATTGTGTACACAAGCACAGTTTTCGTTTTCCGGTACCCGGTGCGTCTACACCCAATCAAACAACACAAGTGCAAAGCGGAACTTCAGTGTCCACAGCGGAAGGCATGAGTATTGACAGGAGTGAGGAGGATGCAGGCCCCAGAATGACACCATTTCAAGCTGTTAGTTTACAGTGCAGTAAAAACTGACCATGTTGACAAAAATTTGTCAAAGTTGATCACGTGTTATTCTTCAAGAAATACGGTTTTTTCCCATTTCTTTCAAAATGCAGATGGATGAGCTCATCAACTTCACGAAAACCACCGAGAACAACATCGTACACGTGAACACGCAAGTGCAGAAACTGGTGAACACAGTGAACCAGTTTACGGGCAAGATGCATATGGCCAGTAAAGCTACGGAGGTTCTGTTGGAACACACTAAGTTGCTCGAAAAGAAAGAGAAGGCTTATGAGCGCATGGTGACAGAGCTCGTTCCGCGTGACCTGCAGCGTACCCATCCTGTCAATCGCTACATGTGAAACACTGAACCAACTGATTCCCCCCTTTTATACAGAGAACTGTGATGTTCAGAAAGTACTGCTTAAAAGTGAACCGTTCTTGTAATAAATGTCTCGGAAAGCGCAACAGAACTGCAAACTCACTTTACTATTGTCAAAATTCAAATTTCGCTTCACGTCGGACGCTGTGGGCGTGGCTGTGTCAGCGGGTTTGCCCGGCGGTGCGGTCCGGACAGGCTCGGCGGGCTTGGCGGGCTCGGCGGGCATGTCGGGCTCGGCATTCTCGGGTGGGTTCTGCTTATCCGCCCACCACGGAACACGCTCGTTTGCACCCTGAAAAAATGAGAAATGTTGAAAGAATTTTGCATTAGAAAAAGCTGTAAAGTAGCGCATGCACACGCTAGTTTACTGCCACATGTAGGTAAACTGATAAAGCAGCTTTGAACGCATTTCAGTTCACTGAAATGGTTTATTCATTGACTGCAGTTGCCAGAGACATCACTGTATGAAACGCAAATGCGTTATAAGTTGAGGTATCAGTTTACAAAAATGTTGCGGTAAAGTAGTGTGTGCATGACCATTAGTACAACAGAAGCTGGATTACAGGGAAGCTAACTAACACCAAAGAATGACACCGAAAATGAGGGAAAAAAGGTATAGATGGTGCATGTACTTCAGCGATGTACATGCTTAATAATTAGTTGAAATCAGAATCCACCTTCCTTTCACCAACACCGGGAAAGTGCACAGTTAATAGTCCTAGAAGCTACAAAAAACTTTAAATGGTAAGTGCCACTTACAGTTAAACTTACACTGTCGAACGGCCTACCTGCCATTCAGAAAGTTATTCGAAAAAAGTTAACAGTAAAATGGTAAACAGTGTCGGGCTAACGATATCCATCAGGCGACGCGGAAGCGAATCTGTGCGGTGGTAAATTGGAAAGGGGCAAAACGGGCCCGGTGTCCTCGTCGTGTGCCGAATCCAACCGTCGTCACCGGGACCCGAGTGAACCCAGCCCTGGCCCTCGTCCAAAACATCTGCAGAAAAGAGCACGTTACAATGAATGTTTCGTTTCCATGTTAAACTGACAGTTAGAAAAGAGTACCGTCTTTGTACATGGCCGGCAACGGGGTAGTGCACGTGGGCATGAACAACTTGTCCCGGATTTCTTGCAGGGTCTGCGAAATAGGAGAAACATTTTGAGAAAATGTTTTGCAAAAGGAACTTAGCCATGTATAATTTTGTAAATACAAAATTATAAAATCAGAGCAGTTGAAGCCAGTTTCGATTCAGCCAATGTAATTCTCACTTTGTAAGAAACAATTAAAATTTTAAGACAGTGAAAAAGTGTGCATTTTGATCGCTGAAAAATATATATATGGCACACACTGAGACATTTTTGATTCCAAGAATATACACCTTTCTAAGAACCAATTAAAATTGTCAGCCAGTGAAACAGTGAGAAATTTGATGGCTGAAAAATATATATATGGAACAGACAGAGACATTTTCGATTCCATCAATCTACACCTTTCTAAGAACCAATTAAAATTGTCAGCCAGTGAAACAGTGAGAATTTTGATGGCTGAAAAATATATACATGGCACACACTGAGACATTTTTGATCCCAACTTCTGATGCATGAGGTGAACAATTTTAAAAAGAGAAATATGGGAAAAAGTGATTTTACAGAAGGATTTTGGTATAACAAAAATTTAAATATGGAACCCACTTAGACATTTTTTGATTCCAAACATACCTGCAGAATGTGCAAAATTTTCAAAACAGAAACATGGTGAAATTTTATTTCACATGAAAGATTTTGGTTATACACAAATATAAATATGGAAGCCACTTAGACACTTTCGATTCCAACGGAATATGCAGAAGGTGAAAAATTTTCAAAAGAGAAACATGTGAAAAATGGATCTCACATGAAACATTTTGGTTGAACAAAACTATATATGGAACCCTGTCAGACACTTTTTGATTTCATACATATACGCAGAGTTTGCCAAAACTTAGAAACGGAATTATGGGAAAAAGTTATTTTACATGACCGATTTTTGGTATAACAAAAATATAAATATGAGCCCATTTCCCTACTTTTTTGATTAGTATACGTCTCCATATTTCACCAAAAAACAATCGTACTGAACTAACTTCGGCGGTGATTGTGCCCTTCACCTTCTGCACGCCACTGCTTTTCGGTTGCCGGTCAGTGCGCTTATCTGGCACGATCGGATCGCCATACTGAAATACGTAAGAGTACATCTATTGAAGAATTTACCAAACTGAACATTCTTATATTGAAACTTCCGCATACTTAAAATTTACATTTAACGAAAACAAAGTGCAAAAAGGATGAAAGTAAGGAAGTAAACTTACTTCATTCACAGGGGCAGTTCTGTACTCGCACGTCCTGTTGTGCTCCTCCCTCAAGCGCTTCTTTTCTGCAATCTTCCCGGGGCTTTCCGGCGGAATTGGTAGGCCGGCCTCCATCGCCGCGCGCTCTTCCTCATCCTGCAACACATTCAGAAACGTCTAAAACATGTCTCAAGAACACTGAAAGAATTCTTACTGAAAGTAAACTAACATAAATACCGTGACACCGCGGCTTGTCACAAACGAAGAGCGCCCACTTTCGCTTTGGCTTCTCGGCTGCGGCAGCGTCTTGGCCAACTGTCGGCGTCGAAGGCTTGGCCTTCTCGGCTGTGGCAGTGTCTTGGCAAACTGTCGGCGTCGGGGACTGCGAACCCCCAACAACGACAGTTTTCACGGGCAATTCCTTGGCGGGCGGTACGACGGGCGCGGGCGCGGGCGCGGGCGCGGGCGCGGGCGCAGGCATGGACACGGAAGCCGTAGTGCTTGCAGCGGGTGCAACCACTGCGGACGGCACAAGGGGACCACCGTACACGTTCGTGGCTGCCTCACGTGCCTGCCGTTGCAGCTCCTGCTGCAAAGTGACAGTGTGTGTGTGATCAAACTATCAGTTTACATCTACATTTTACATAATGGGTAAAAGGTGCTACAGTATGTCTGTCACAGTGTGCAAAGTTACACTGTCATGGCAACATCAGTTTACATCTACTTTTTACATAAGTGGTGAAAACAGCAACAGTAGTTCACGTTGCGCAAACTTTCACAAAAGTGTACAGTGAGGTAATGCCGGAAAGAGAACGTATTCAAATAAAGAAAAAATGACAAACCATTTTTTTCTCTTTCAATTGCAGCCTCTTCTGGTCTCTGCGCCGCTTCGCCCCGATTCTGTCATTTTCCAACTTTCTCAGCCTTCTTTGCTCCTCCATCGACAATTTCTGCTGGCGCGCTCTTTCCTCCTCGCGCGCTTTTTCCTGCTCCTCCAAACGGTCACCGTCAGCGGGGACTTCCGGCTCAGCCGGAGACTCCTGACTCGCGAACAAATCCTGAAAAGGAACATTGTGTACACTTTTGACACGGTGGAAAGAGAATTCCGCATAGTTGAAACAAATGAAATGTGAGTTTACCAAAAAGCACAGAAGTTTGCTAAATTAGAGCTGAATTTAGACAAATTTCAAATAAAGAATAAACTGTGTGTGTAGAAAAAGTTCAGAAACCCGTACAAATATAAGTAGCAAACCTGCGACAAAACCCTGCTAAACGAATGTGCGAGGTGATCGTCGGGGACAAGCACGCGCTGCGGCTCGGAAATGTCGCGCTGAGAACTCTGCGCGGCCTGCCCTCTGGTGCGCATGTTTGTGCCTCGGCCGCGCACGGGCGGTCCAGTCGGAACGGTCTGAAGTGGGGCAAACGATTTGTAAACATTGGTTGGCTTATCTTGGATTGTAAACATCGCGTTGGCTTGTAAACATTCGCAAATTGTAGATAAATTGGCAGATGTCCAAAACACACTTGTACTCAAACAAAAATGATAACTAGAAAATGCATGAAAAGAAATGGTAAGATAACCAAAGAAATCGGATGAGTAACCTGTTCTGGGGGCTGGCTCTCAGTTTTCTGCTTTGGCGGCCGTCCACGTTTGTTTCCATTTTTGCCTTTGCCGCCATCCGAAGTCATTTCCGCGGTCGCGGAAACGTTTTGCGATCGGCCGCGCGCCATACCGCTCAAAGTTCGGACCATTTTCGACGCGAAATCAATCAAACGGTCTATTTTTCACTTTTCCACAAAATTTTCGCTTTTTATTTCTTATCTGTGAAAGATATGGATTTGTGACAAAAAAAAGTGACACGTCGTGATACAATTTTATGTTATTCATGGTTACTTTTTTTAATTACATGTTTCATTTCTGGCTACATGCCAGAAATGTCTGGCATATGGCCAGAAATCTGAAATATCGATTTACAAAAACTGTCCCCAAAAAAACGTTTCAAAATGGCGCACGATGAATCCGTTTTGGGACAAATGCAAAGAATGAACGAAGCGCTAGAGCGGAATTTGGATGGAACTGCGCCACTAACGCACAATCAGAAGAGACAAATTTTAGCCGCTTTTTTGGCAGTCGGGAACACGTTGTTTTCGTATGATGTGGACAACGACGACGAAGAACAAGAGCAGGAACAGCAGAATGCCGCGCAAGAACAGGGTGATCAGGGCAGGAAAAAGTACATGACACCGTATTTACTAGAAAGGGCGCGCTCCAGGGGCAATTACTGGCGAGCTGTTATTGCCTGCAAGAACACCGATCCAGCATGGTTTTACAAACTGTGCAGGGTTCGTTGTTTCACAATTTCTGTTATTTACGTAAAATATACAGACGTATATAACATCACTTACTGTGTTGTGACATTTTCATGTTATTGTTTACAACAACATTGCAATTGAACAGTAAACTGATATGTATGAATGAACTCAGTTTACCGATAACGTTCACAATGATTACAAATTAATTACAGCTGTGGCCAACTGAATTCGAACAGCTGCACGCGATGCTTACAGCTGTCGACCCTGAAACTGGTGAACAGTACCTGAGAACACGAGATGAAAGAAGACACATCGCTGTAGTGACAACAGAAATGCGACTGTTTTACTTTCTGTATACATGCGCAAATGGCCGGGAAGTTGAAGATTGTGCCGGCCAGTCACAGGTGATACCATTTTTCATGCTTTTAGATTGCTTTATAGTTCATTGTATTTTGGAAAAACATTTACAGATTTCCGGCGCTACGATTAGAATGATTATTGACGAAGTGTCCACCGGAATAGTGAAAGTTTTGAAGGACCACTTGAAACCTATGGGGAGTGATTTAGGGCAAATGAAAGATTTCGCGCAGCAATACTGGAAACTGTGGCAGATGCCGAACTGTGTGGGGAGTCTGGATGGCAAACACATCCGTATTCGCAAACCCGCTGGTAAGTACATATCATTTTACGCATTCTACTTTTGCCCTCATGTGTGTTGTTTCCAGTAAACATAAACATGGTGAGTCGTATGCAACGTCACGGTAAACTAAGCGTCGCATTTGCGACGCTTGCGACGCTTGCGACGCGTGCGTCGCCTTCAATCATAAATAGTCGCCAGTTTACCAAGGTTGCAAATTTTTTTGTGAAAACGTCGCTTTTCGTCGCATTTTGCGTCGCAAACGTCGCAAAATCGTCGCTTTTGCTTGAGTTTAACCGCAACCCCCACCGATTTGAAAGTAACTTCATTTGGGTCATGGGAATGTTGTGCAAATGATTTTTGGATGTACTTGTAGAGAAAAAAATTGCGCTTCTTCTGACGTACCTGGCTTCTCATAAAAGTGATCCAAAAAAAAGTTATGATTTTTTTTTAAAAAGGGCCAAATTGCGCGACGAAATGGCGACGGTCTGGCGACTGTAGAAAAATGACTAAATTCACAGTGATGGGAAACTGTGCAGTGAGGTGGAAATGTTTACAGTTACAAAAGTAAATGAAAAACGCCTTGCAGAGGGTGGAACGAGATACTGGTGCTACAAGGGCTTCTCGTCGATTATACTGTTCATCAGCGCCAGCGCAGATTTGAAAATTCAGTACGTGGACATCGGTATGCCGGGGTCACAAGCAGATGGTGCTGTGCTGATCACGTCTGATTTCGGGCAGGATTTGATGTGAGTTTACATCCTTTTTGACATGTTCCAATGAGCTGCTATACATTTACACATGATAAAAGTGATACATTTACACAGACATGGCAGAATGCTTATGGCGCCACCGTGCTTGCTGCCCGGTGCAGATGCCAACGAACCTGCAAATACCATTCCGAGTTATTTTGTGGGTGATCAAGCGTTCGCGTTGCGCAAGTGGTGTATGGTGCCATATGCGCTGCATGCAGATGACAGCCAGCGACACTTCAACTATCGGTGTGTTTGAATATTGTGAAAGAAGCGTTGTTTGGTAAAACTGACATCTAAATTTGACTGCAACTACTGCAGCTTATCCCGAGCTAGGCGCACTGTCGAATGCGTCTTTGGTATTTTGGCTGGCAGATGGCGCATACTGATGACCTGTATCGCGATGGAACCGCCACGCGTACAAAGACTGGTTATGGCCTGTTGCCACCTGCACAATTGGCTGCGTGATATCCGCGGGGAAAGTGCTGCCAACCAATTTGATGAAAATGGCGATGAAAAACCACAAGATGACCCGAACGACACTGTTGAGCGAAATGTAAGTTTACCTTGCATATTCACTGTTACAATTCAACATCACATAAATTCATTCCCATACACAGCTGCAGTGGCAACCAGTGTACGACAACATGGATACGATCGATAACGTGCCAATCCGAAGGGACGTTGACGAAAGAGATGCGCGCCCCATCAGGGATGCAATCAAGGAGTGGATGATGACGGACGCCGGTCGTGTTCCGTGGGTGAATCCCGCTGACTGCTGAATTTGCAACTACGTTGAATATAAAAATCAAACTGAAATATTTCCGTTGCAGTGGCAGTTAGCATTAAAGTGGCACTGGAATGGTAAACTGATGTAACAAATACAAAAAATTCATTTTCATGCTATCTGCTACAGCTACACTTCATTTTTCGATTGCAACCGGTTATAATGGTTGTTATGTAGTACACTGTCGTTGAATGGACAATTTTCATTCACTATTCGATTTTTGGCTGATTTTTTCTTTTTTAATTGTGATTAAATCATAATTCGCAAAGTCTTTCGTTTCACGCCGCGAAAAATTGTGTGATGTGTGCAGCTAATGTTCCTCTTTCATGTGTGATTTTTTTTTCTGGATTCGGGCTTTCCGTTCACGTGCTAGTGATTTATTTGCGTTTAATTGAAATAAAATCATAAAAAATCGAAAGTTTATATTTCATGTCCGCTGTGTACACCAATCGATAGCGCAAAGAAAACTGATAATTTAGAACGTTTCAATAAACGAAAAAACGTAACAGGTGATTTTATAAAAATTTATTTCCACAAAAAAATGATAAATTCAATAAAAAATCCAATGTTGCACTTAAAAATATTTTAAAAATTTTGACAACATCTACACAACGTACTGTACACGATGACGCAAAAAAATTGCATAAACAATGCTCCGTTCTTCCACAATTAAAGAAATTAGAAATTAATGTTTACAGCGTAAATTCACATCACAGGCAAACTTGAAAAAAATAAAGATGGCGGCCTAAACTCCGCCCACTTTTACTATGCGTGAATTTAGCCGGTAAACTAAAAAATGGAGTTTACCGCCAGTAAACTGAAAACGCCACTAAACTAGTGTGCGTGGGGCCATTATTGATGGTTTTCGAGCAAACTGTCTGTCAATGTCTTACATTCCCCAGTGCTAGTGTCTTCAGTGCCAATCAACCAACAGTGAACAAGAACTCAATTCGTTTTATCAAACTGTACATTGTGAACCTGGTATAAGTTTACACAAAGACGCATTTACACCCATTGCCCGCCATGTTTGATCGCTGTTTGTACAGTTTTTGTGTTTCTGGCATGTAACGATGACAAACAATAATTTTTTCAAAGTAAAAGTTAGTATTTTTTGGCTAGTTACACAGGTCCCGGCCGGGGACCGGGACCCGGCAAAAAATAAAAAAATACAAAAATAAAAAATTGGCGTGTATAGGTTGTTTGCATGTTAATTAGGTGAATCATCACCAAATTAGCATGCACAAAATTTTTGCAAGACGGTTACACCTGCCAATGCATATTTTTTTGGGCAGGTGTATAAAATGTTGCGATTCAACTCAAATTTGGCATGTGTGTACTCCTTCGTTTAGTGAGTACGCATGCCAAATTTTAGCTCCGGGCGGTTACCGGGGTTTTTTTAATTTATACTTTAATATTTTTCGATCACTATATTTTTGTATAGTGATCGAAATTTTGCCGGGGTCCGGTCCCCGGCAATTTTGAAATGGCCCCGACCGGGGTCAAACGTCCCCGGTGAGGAACTTTTTTTTCAGTAAACAAATGATTTTGGTCCCCGACCGGGGTCGTTTGGCCCCGGTACCACACAAAAATTTGTGGTACTTTTTGGGACTTTGTGGTAATTGTCCCCGGTCGGGGTCAAACGACCCCGATACGAAAAAATATTTTTTAAGTAAGTATTTTTTGTAATTTCACTGAAATATGCATGGTCGGGCTGAAAAGTCCCTGGACAGCGCTCGCCATTCGCGCTAGGGGTAAGCTACAGTCATAAAATTCTAAAACGTTTACATATAAGGTGTTTTGAGTTTTCACCCAAAGTTTCACCCCTCTAGCTCCACCCACTGCGGAACTGTGGGGGTTACAATTTCGGTCATTGTACTGATGTACACATGGTGCTCTATCTCAACGCTGCTTTAAGTTGTGATCATGAAACTTTGGCCAGTGTAAGCCAGTGTGTTGGCAATGTGCTGATAGTATTCAACACTTTCATCAACATCATTGCTATTAAGGTAAAGTTAATATGCAAATCAGGGTGATGTGCAAGAAACGTGTGAACTGTGATGGATGTTTTGGTGATCATCTGAGATCATGTTGTATTGCAGTGATTTTAATGTTGTTTTGAAATGTGCAGTACATAATTATATACATTAAATTTCATTTGTGTTGTGACCAAATATTTTTGGTTGCTCAAATAATCCCCCAGTCCTGAGATTAGGGCGTCTATTCAAGGTGTTCATTTTGTATGCCTTATCTGGAAATTGATTTTGAAGCTTAATAAGGTGGTCATTATGGGCTGTTTATGAGCGGTTGACGATTAAAATGATCAGGACAGCATGCAGATTCAATTTTTGTGGTCGGATTAGTGATGTGTAAATTTCATATGCTGATTTGGTCCAGTTGAATGAAAACGCATGCAGTTTCAGAACTCAATATCTCAGCTATTTCTCAGCCGATTTTCACCAATAAACACTTAAAATGATCAGAATCACCTGGAGCTTCCATACTTATGTTCTGATTATCAGCTGCCACTCCTAGACCCTGTAAAAGACCCTGAAAAGTGTCAACGACCCTGTAAAATATCATGTGTCATGTAAAATACCATGTAAAGTGTCATGTGTATCCAAATCTTATTTTATCATATCCAAATCTTATGTTTTTGTATCCAAATCTTACTTTACACATAAGATTTGGATACAAAAACATAAGATTGGGATATGATAAAATAAGATTTGGATACACATGACACTTTACAGGGTATTTTACATAATACATGACATTTTACAGGGTCTTTTACATGACACATGACATTTGACAGGGTCTTTGACACTTTACAGGTTCTTTTATAGGGTCTGGGAGTTCCCCCAGCATGTGGTCTATGCCCTTTCTAGTTTACACACTATTATTATTCTGCATATGGCCTGCAGCAACATCTTTTGATCTCCAAATTGTGATTTATGATGATCTGTGGTGCACAGCAATAATTACTTTGAATGGCTATGTCAGTGACAGATTGTTGTTAGAATTGTTTTTCACAATGGGGTATATATTGTGGCATAAACTGTATTTTCCAATGGGACACATTTCTCAATTGAAAAAAGATCACATTGATGCGATTGAGTAGTCAATGTTTGATTACCGTATTTCCTCGATTACCGCCGTGGGGTGATTGTTTCATAGTCATCCCGAGAGGGGGGGGTTAAACAAGGGGGGGGGTATTTTGAGGGGGGTTATTGATTTGCCAGAAATTTTTTCAAATCCTAGTACAAAATCGTCGTTTGTGATGTACACTGGGGTAGAAAAATGCATCAATAACTGACATGTATAGACTCCTGTAGACTAATAGTAGTATGTAGATGGTTTAAACACTGTTCTAACGTGATTACGACATTGTTTCAACGTGTGTTCTGCACTACGCAGAACACAAACTGCAGTATTTGTCATGTACGTTCTCTTTATACTCAATCTGGGGGGTATTTCAAGGGGGGGGGTGATTGTTTCATAGTGGTCTCAAGATAGGGAGGGGGAGTCAAACGAGGGGGGAGGGGTATTTCGAGGGGGGGGTCGAGAAAATACGGTAATCAAGTGGAGCATTTGATGTTTGCATGTGTTTTACTCTGCTCCAACACATGGTTTCTGCATGGTAGTTTTACAAAGTGCAGAAAACTCCTAACTTACATGTTTTGTTGTCAAAATTGAAACAGCTACTCAATTGAGCCCTCAATAAATTCCACTTTGAATACCCCCACCCCCACTTGAAAAACTGAACATTGAAAAACCTCCCTCTAAATAACTCCTCTATAAAGTTGGCCTTGAATGATGATGTAAAAAGCACCAGACTTTTGGCACAAAGCGCCAAAAGCGCCATGGCACCTCTCAAGGCGCCAAAAGCGCCAAGGCACTTTTCAAGAACACGGCGCCAAGCGCCCATGGTGCCAAAGGATGTTGGCGCCAAGTGCCAAAGGCACCAGCGCCAAAAAATTTTGCTGCTCCACAAGTGCAGCAATGCTAATGCAGTGCTATTTACTTGTGTAAGATGCAAGATTATGCCTAATTGAGTCAAGTTTTCTTCTTTTTGTGATGTTATTTTACAGCTGAGAGTTCCGGTTGACAATGGCAAGCCATCGTGGAAAAAAGTGCTTCAATTTGTATAGATAATGTCATGTGTCACATAAAAGACTCTGTTTAGTGTCAAATGTCATGTAAAATACCATTTAAATTAAAGTGTCATGTTTATCTAAATCCTATTTTATAGTATCCAAAACTTATGTTTTTGTATCCAAATCTTACTCTTTTACATAAGATTTGGATACAAGAACAGAGGGTTTGGATATGATAAAATGAGATTTGGATATGATAAAATAAGATTTGCATACACATGACACTTCACAAGGTTTTTTACATGATATTTAACACTTAACATGGTTTTTACATGACACCTGATTACGGTTGGTTGTATAAAAATTATTTGTGTACAAATTGTATTAAAATTGTATTTTATATTAATTTTCTTCTTGTTTCATTTTATTTTATTTTATTCTTCAATTTTCCATTTTATTTTTATTTTATTTTTATTTTTTCTGAGATTTTGCCAACCATGCACCTGACATTTTACAGGGTCTTTTACACTTTACAGGGTCTGTTACAGAGTCTGGGACTGGCACCAGGTACATTGCATATAAACATATAATATCGACAATAAAACTTGATTGTCAACACAACACAACACCATGCATTTGAACATCTCATCTGCCCATTATTTGGGAAAGTGTTGAATATCCTTGCAATTGCATGAACATGTATACCGTATTTCCTTGAAATACCCCCAGGGGGTGATTGTTTCATAGTGGTCCCGAGAGGGGGGGGGGGTTAAACGAGGGGGGGTATTTTGAGGGGGGGGTTATTACTTTGCCAGAAATGTTTTCAAATCCTAGTACACAATCATTGTTTGTGATGCACACTGGGTAGAAAAATGCATCAATAACTGACATGTATAGACTCCTGTAGACTAATAGTAGTATGTAGATGGTATAAACACTGTTCTAACGTGATTACAACATTGTTTTAACGTTTGTTCTGCACTACGCAGTACACAAACTGCAGTATTTGTCATGTACGTTCTCTTTACACTCAATCTGGGGGGGGTATTTCGAGGGGGGGGGGTGATTGTTTCATAGTGGTCTCGAGAGGGGGGTCAACGAGGGGGTATTTCAAGGAAATACAGTACAAAATAAGCAGTAGAGGGTTTGTTCTTCCTGAATACACTTACAGTAACACATTTACTTCTGTAAATCAAGCACACAAAATCTTTTCACATAAAATAGTGATATATTTTTTGAACTCCTTGGCGCTTATTTGTTTTCTTTTTAGTAATATATTCTTTTGTCTGTATTATGGGGCGATTTACAGCAGCCCTTATCAGGTGAAAAATAATTTTTTTCAAAAGTCAATAATTTGTGTGTATGGCTTGTTTGCATTTTAATTATGTTTATTATCCCAAAATTTCTGCAAGATCATTACATGCGCTGATGCATATTCTTTGGGAGGGTGTGTAGCAATTTTTTCAATTTGTCTCAATTTTGGCATGTATTTACTCCTTCATTTACTGACTACGCATGCCAAATTCCAGCTCAAAGCAGTTAGCGGTTCTTATTTTTTAATGCTTTTATTTTTGTCATACACTGTATTTTTGTATACTGGACAAAATCTCACTGGGGACCTTTCTCTTCTCACCAGGGACCAGTCCCATGTGGGATTTCATTCACTATACAAAAATACAGTGATTGACAAAAATAAAAGCATTAAAAAAATAAGAACCACTAACTGCTCTGAGCTGAAATTTGGCATGTGTACTCACTAAACAAAGAAGTAAACACATTGAGACAAATTGAAATAAACACACAAAAATTGAGACAAATCGAGAAAAAATTTTTATACACCCTCCCAAAGAATATGCTAAGTTACTCCATTGCGCCAAGCATCAATGGTGCCATGGCATCATAGCGCCAAGCACCAAAAGCACCATGGCGCTTTTTTGTAACACAGCGCCAAGTGCCAATGGCGCCTCAGCAAAAAGGTGGCAAGCGCCAAAAGCGCCATGTCGCTTTTTGCTTTGGCACTAGTGCCAGGCGCCAGTGTCGTGACGCTTTTACATCACTAGCCTTGAATAACACCCCTTGAATAAATCCCTTCTCATTGAGTAATTCCTTGCTTGAGTAAGATGTGATTGAGATTGATCAGTCCTTGGTTGGTAAATTTTGTGCACAATTCCTGCGTGGTACTTGCAGACAGTGCAAAGAAGTTGTAACTTACATCTCTCTTTGCCAAAATTGATAGAGCTACTGTATTTACTCCATTTTATCCCTCTCTAACTCCCCCCTGTTAGTTGAGTGTAAAAAAAATAAAAAATACCTGCTCCCTCTAAAAAAACCCCACTCTCTAGTAAAACTCTTCTCCGATTGATGTCTGAAAACATTCATGGGATAAAATATGTTATGTTTGTTTTCTTTTTGGTCATATATTCTTTTGTCTGTATTTTGGGGCTATTTACAGCAGCCTCTATAAGGAACTGGTCCCCAGTGAAAAATAATTTTTGCAAAAGTCAATAATTGGTGTGTACGGGTTGTTTGCATATTAATTACATTAATTATCACAAAATTTGCAAAATGCAAAACTTCTGCAACATGGTTACACGCGCTGACGCATATTCTTTGGGAGGTTGTATATAAATTTTTCGATTTGTCTCAATTTTGGCATGTGTTTACTCCTTCATTTACTGAGTACGCATGCCAAATTTCAGCTCAGAGCAGTTAGCGGTTCTTATTTTTTTATGCTTTTATTTTTGTCAATCACTGTATTTTTGTAAAGTGAACAAAATCCCACTGGCGACTGGTCCCCGGTGAGTACAGAAAGGTCCCTGACACAGTCTAAACATCCCTGGTGAGAATTTTTTTTTCTCAGTAAACAAAGAATTTTAGTCCCTTACACGGTTTGTTCGGACATGGTGCCACACAAAAATTTGTGGCACTTCAAAAAAATTTGTCACCAGGGATGTTTGGACTGTGTCGGGGACTTTTTTGTTCTCACCAGGGACCGGTCCCATGTGGGATTTCATACACTATACAAAAATACAGTGATTGATTAAAATAAAAGCATTAAAAAATAAGAACTGCTAACTGCTCTGAGCTGAAATTTGGCATGCATACTCACTAAATGAAGAAGTAAACACATTGAGACAAATCAAACTAAACACACAAAAATTGTGACATATCGAAAAAAAATTCTATACACCCTAGCAAAGAATATGCATCAGTGTGTGTAACCATATTGCAGCAATTTTGCACATGTAAATTTTGTGATAATTAACATAATTAATATGCAAACAACCCATACAAGGGCGTAAAAAAGTTTTTTTTATGGAAAATGGAAATGGAAAAATTTCAGCAGTTCGAAAACGGAACGGAAAACAGAAAAAATTTGCACTTCGCGGAAAACAGAAACAGAAAAAAAATTTCAGCGGCTGAAAACGAAAAAAGAGGCCAGAAAAATGGAAACAGACTAATAAAATTTGCATGGAAACAAAAAAAATTTGCTGAAATTTTGCTGGAAACAGAAAAAAATTCACATAATTGACAATCTGCATGAATGTTTACCAGTTTCGATGTAACAGAAAACAGAAAGTTGAGTCAAAAAAAGGTAAAATGAGGCGGAAAAACTAAAAATTTGGCCAGGAAATGGAAAATGAGCCAGAAACACGGAAATGGAAAATTTAGTCGCTGGAAAACAGAATGGAAAATGGAAAAAAATTTTCAGCAGTTGGAAAATAGAAAAGAAAATGGAAAAAAATTTGCCTGCAGAAAACGGAAACGGAAAACGGAAATTTGTACACTAACCCATACACACCATATGACTAAACAAACATAACATATTTTTTTTCCATGAATGTTCTCACAGACATCAATTGGAGGGGAGTTTTATGAAGGAATGGCTTTTTTAGAGGGAGCAGGTTTTTTTTCTTTTTTCTACACTCAACTAACAGGGGGGAGTTTGAGAGGGATAAAATGGAGTAACTTAGCATATTCTTTGGGAGGGTGTATAACATTTTTTTCTCGATTTGTCTCAATTTTTGTGTGTTTATTTCAATTTGTCTCAATGTGTTTACTTCTTTGTTTAGTGAGTACACATGCCAAATTTCAGCTCAGAGCAGTTAGTGGTTCTTATTTTTTTAATGTGTTTATTTTTGTCAATCACTGTATTTTTGTATAGTGAATGAAATCCCACATGGGACTGGTCCCTGGTGAGAAGAGAAAGGTCCCCAGTGAGATTTTGTCCACTATACAAAAATACAGTGTATGACAAAAATAAAAGCATTAAAAAATAAGAACCGCTAACTGCTCTGAGCTGGAATTTGGCATGCGTACTCAGTAAATGAAGGAGTAAACACATGCCAAAATTGAGACAAATTGAAAAAATTGCTACACACCCTCCCAAAGAATATGCATCAGCGCATGTAATGATCTTGCAGAAATTTTGTGATAATAAACATAATTAAAATGCAAACAAGCCATACACACAAATTATTGACTTAAAAAAAAAATTATTTTTCACCTTATAAGGGCTGCTGTAAATCGCCCCATAATACAGACAAAAGAATATATGACTAAAAAGAAAACAAACATAACATATTTTATCCCATGGATCTTTTCAGACATCAATCGGAGAAGAGAGACACTTTAATTTAAAGGGTATTTTACATGACATTTGACACTAAACAGAGTCTTTTATGTGACACATGACATTATCTATACAAATTGAAGCACTTTTTTCCACGATGGCTTGCCATTGTCAACCGGAACTCTCAGCTGTAAAATAACATCACAAAAAGAAGAAAACTTGACTCAATTAGGCATAATCTTGCATCTTACACAAGTAAATAGCACTGCATTAGCATTGCTGCACTTGTGGAGCAGCAAAATTTTTTGGCGCTGGCGCCTTTGGCACTTGGCGCCAACATCCTTTGGCACCATTGGCGCTTGGCGCCGTGTTCTTGAAAAGTGCCATGGCACTTTTGGCGCCTTGAAAAGTGCCATGGCGCTTTTGGCGCTTTGTGCATGCCTGAGTAAATGAAGGAGTAAACACATGCCAAAATTGAGACAAATTGAAAAAATTGCTACACACCCTCCCAAAGAATATGCATCAGCGCATGTAATGATCTTGCAGAAATTTTGGGATAATAAACATAATTAAAATGCAAACAAGCCATACACACAAATTATTGACTTTTGAAAAAAATTATTTTTCACCTGATAAGGGCTGCTGTAAATCGCCCCATAATACAGACAAAAGAATATATTACTAAAAAGAAAACAAATAAGCGCCAAGGAGTTCAAAAAATATATCACTATTTTACGTGAAAAGATTTTGTGTGCTTGATTTACAGAAGTAAATGTGTTACTGTAAGTGTATTCAGGAAGAACAAACCCTCTACTGCTTATTTTGTACTGTATTTCCTTGAAATACCCCCTCGTTGACCCCCCTCTCGAGACCACTATGAAACAATCACCCCCCCCCCCCCCTCAAAATACCCCCCCCCCAGATTGAGTGTAAAGAGAACATACATGACAAATACTGCAGTTTGTGTACTGCGTAGTGCAGAACAAACGTTAAAACAATGTTGTAATCACGTTAGAACAGTGTTTATACCATCTACATACTACTATTAGTCTACAGGAGTCTATACATGTCAGTTATTGATGCATTTTTCTACCCCAGTGTACATCACAAACGACAATTTTGTACTAGGATTTGAAAAAATTTCTGGCAAAATAATAACCCCCCTCAAAATACCCCCCTTGTTTAACCCCCCCTCTCGGGACCACTATGAAACAATCACCCCATGTGATGAAGCCACCGAAATCAGTGTCTTCTACCACCGAATCCGGCAACTCCAAGACCGTAGTGAGAAACGGCCTTTAGAGTGGTTGATTTCCCGTTGTAGCTGAACGTCCACTTGTTGACAGCCAAGTTGAGTTTATTTCGTGGTTGCGTGTTGAAAGGGGATTTTGAGATTGTTTCAGGTACTTTATTTCGATCAGATGCAGCTTGATACAAAAGCGCAAAGCCTAGCGAGCTTCCTAGTCAAAGTTTCTATCGCTAGCTTATTTTTCTGGGTTGGGACTGGGTCATAAGACTGAAGTAAAAACTTTCAAAGTAGCTAAGACATGGAAATTATGTATAAAACATGACTACAGTAATTTCCTAGATACAAATGCATAAATAAGTCATAAATGCAACAACAAAACACATTTAGCCAAAACAGTTGGCTTATACTACGCGTGCGTACATTCAAACAATTATGGTAAAGAAATACCAGGTACAAATTGGGCTAATGGAAAAACTATTAATCTTGAGAGCCGCGAAGTCGGCAAACTCGGCCGATTTACTAATTTGCTTCAATTTGTCAGAAACATTGACACACATTGGAACTAATATGATAGGGTTTGGAAACTGTAAATAGTAGTGCAAATGTTCCTAAGGAAGTAAATAGAGTAGGGTATATTCAATACAATAATAATAATCACTTCCTGGAAACGTATACTTCATAATTGGCAAATTGGGACTTATTCAAGGTAATTGGGTATGTTAATTGAGCAGGGTTTATAATATAACTTTGACATAATTTGAGCAGGGTATTTACTATAAATGTCAAAGTAAATATAAATATGAAGTAGTGAGCTGGATTATAATTATACCTACGCGAAGGGCTTGTTTATCTACATACAGTAAATGCTAGTCACACACAGGACACAATTTCTCTATTAGGATGCTGGCCTAAGTAAGTACGTAGCACATAAATATTTACAAGATTTGACTTTCCTAAATTGCAAGTAAATCATGTAAATGTATATATAATAATGATCAGAAAATTACGGCGAGTTGAATGAGTCTAATTTCATATTCATAAACCTAATAATAACTTATTTGACCTTTTCACCTAAATTTTCCATATAAACATATCAATAACTTATAGAACACTTTCCTAATTAAATATTCTCCATGGATAAATAATATAGTGCAAAAATATAAATTGCGTGGTAAATTAATGTAGTGCATGAAATGCAAAATAGTGCAAATAGGTAAATGGACAAATATGAGCCTAATTATCAAATCTCTGTATTTCTTTATCCATCCATTTTGCCACGGTCAGCACACCCCACGGGGGTAATCGAGGAAATACAGTAATCAAACATTGACTACTCAATCGCATCAATGTGAACTTTTTTCAATTGAGAAATGTGTCCCATTGGAAAATACAGTTTATGCCACAATATATACCCCATTGTGAAAAACAATTCTAACAACAATCTGTCACTGACAAAGCCATTCAAAGTAATTATTGCTGTGCACCACAGATCATCATAAATCACAATCTCGATCATTTGGAGATCAAAAGATGTTGCTGCAGGCCATATGCAGAATAATAATAGTGTGTAAACTAGAAAGGGCATAGACCACATGCTGGGGGCACTCCCAGACCCTATAAAAGAACCTGTAAAGTGTCAAAGACCCTGACAAATGTCATGTGTCATGTAAAAGACCCTGTAAAAGACCCTGAAAAGTGTCAAAGACCCTGTAAAATGTCATGTATCATGTAAAATACCCTGTAAAAGACCCTGAAAAGTGTCAAAGACCCTGTAAAATGTCATGTATTATGTAAAATACCCTGTAAAGTGTCATGTGTATCCAAATCTTATTTTATCATATCCCAATCTTATGTTTTTGTATCCAAATCTTATGTGTAAAGTAAGATTTGGATACAAAAACACAAGATTTGGATATGATGAAATAAGATTTGGATACACATGACACTTTACATGGTCTTTTACATGACACATGATAATTTACAGGGTCGTTGACACTTTTCAGGGTCTTTTACAGGGTCTAGGAGTGGCAGCTGATAATCAGAACATAAGTATGGAAGCTCCAGGTGATTCTGATCATTTTAAGTGTTTATTGGTGAAAATCGGCTGAGAAATAGCTGAGATATTGAGTTCTGAAACTGCATGCGTTTTCATTCAACTGGACCAAATCAGCATATGAAATTTACACATCACTAATCCGACCACAAAAATTGAATCTGCATGCTGTCCTGATCATTTTAATCGTCAACCGCTCATAAACAGCCCATAATGACCACCTTATTAAGCTTCAAAATCAATTTCCAGATAAGGCATACAAAATGAACACCTTGAATAGACGCCCTAATCTCAGGACTGGGGGATTATTTGAGCAACCAAAAATATTTGGTCACAACACAAATGAAATTTAATGTGTATAATTATGTACTGCACATTTCAAAAGAACATTAAAATCACTGCAATACAACATGATCTCAGATGATCACCAAAACATCCATCACAGTTCACACGTTTCTTGCACATCACCCTGATTTGCATATTAACTTTACCTTAATAGCAATGATGTTGATGAAAGTGTTGAATACTATCAGCACATTGCCAACACACTGGCTTACACTGGCCAAAGTTTCATGATCACAACTTAAAGCAGCGTTGAGATAGAGCACCATGTGTACATCAGTACAATGACCGAAATTGTAACCCCCACAGTTCCGCAGTGGGTGGAGCTAGAGGGGTGAAACTTTGGGTGAAAACTCAAAACACCTTATATGTAAACGTTTTAGAATTTTATGACTGTAGCTTACCCCTAGCGCGAATGGCGAGCGCTGTCCAGGGACTTTTCAGCCCGACCATGCATATTTCAGTGAAATTACAAAAAATACTTACTGAAAAAATATTTTTTCGTATCGGGGTCGTTTGACCCCGACCGGGGACAATTACCACAATGTCCCAAAAAGTACCACAAATTTTTGTGTGGTACCGGGGCCAAACGACCCCGGTCGGGGACCAAAATCATTTGTTTACTGAAAAAAAAAGTTCCTCACCGGGGACGTTTGACCCCGGTCGGGGCCATTTCAAAATTGCCGGGGACCGGACCCCGGCAAAATTTCGATCACTATACAAAAATATAGTGATTGAAAAAAATTAAAGTATAAATTAAAAAAACCCCGGTAACCGCCCGGAGCTAAAATTTGGCATGCGTACTCACTAAACGAAGGAGTACACGCATGCCAAATTTGAGTTGAATCGCAACATTTTATACACCTGCCCAAAAAAATATGCATTGGCAGGTGTAACCGTCTTGCAAAAATTTTGTGCATGCTAATTTGGTGATGATTCACCTAATTAACATGCAAACAACCTATACACGCCAATTTTTAATTTTTGTATTTTTTTATTTTTTGCCGGGTCCCGGTCCCCAGCCGGGACCTGTGTAACTAGCCGTATTTTTTTCGATTTTGTACCCAGGCAAACATAAAAGTGAGTAAAACTTTTCATACAGTAAAACATAAAAGTGAGAGTCATCACTAAAAATTTCACTTTTCATTGAAACTTCGATCATTTCAGCTGTCGTTTTAGCATGCCATTTCGATTTGTTTGAGTAATTTTTGCTTTTTATTCACCCCGTTAGATCATCTGACTTACGTTTTATGTACTTGCGTACTTTCACAAAGTATACATGACCACACTTATTTTTCAGAGGAAACAAACATATTTACTCAGTACTCAAGTATACTGAGTAAATGTAAATATATTTTAATAACTATGGGGTTACTGTGGCAATTCTTGACAAATTTATTACAGAGAGATTGCAACACTTTCCTTCACTGGATTTAACCGTTTTACTTAATTTCAATCTGAAAAAAAAATTGACCTTTTCCAACCGGCCACCACATATACCCAACCCATCACCACCATTCACTGCAATGGGGAATTATTATTTTGTCAACTTTTTTGTGGGGGGTTATTCGAGGGGGGAATTAGTCAAGGGTACATTCATCGTGTACAATGTCCACAACAACACAACAACTAAAGTTAATTTTACACACAACATACATAAATACGGATGTCGGTGGTATGCACATCCCATTTCATTGATGCGCACCGGATGTACTGCATTTCCATTTAATGAATCAGTCCAGCGGAGTTATTTTGCTTGGTCTGTGTTCATCGATTGTTTTTTAAAGATGTGCAGTATTTTGAGTCCATCCATGGCGGGGGGGGGGGGATCAGTCAACGAGGGAATTATTTTTTCCTCACGCGTCTAACAGGGGGGATGGGAATTCGAGAAGGGAATTTTTTAATTGGGGGAATTTTTCAAGCAAATACCGTATTTACCGTATTTCTTCTAATAGAAGAGGGGTCTCCAATAGAAGGGCGTCTCCAATAGCTACACTTTTTCGACTTAATTTGGGCCACGAAATAAATATAAGCGTGGTCTCCAATAGAAGGTAAAATACACAAAGTACTGGAATAGTAGGAACTAAAAATTTTATAATTTGTAACTTTGCTCCTTACTTTACTCTTTACTTTTCATTTATAATTTTACTTTACCTTTGACTTAACTCTTAACTTTACATTTAACTTCGCCACTTTCCGAACCGGCGCCTGTCTTCGCTCCTGCACTTTGTGTTAAAAACCCCACTACGTAATTCTTCAAAAAAAAATAAAAAAATAAATAAATTCGAAAGTAAATTTCAGACTTGAGCTAATGAAATGAAATGAATGTCACTTTTTCATGCGTTTGCAATCCTTAGTGTGAAAAAGAGTGTTGTTTCTTGCCTCAATCTGTCATTTTTTGTGAACTTTTGCTGGTGAAACAGATCGAATACCGTATTTCTTCTAATAGAACGGCATACCTCCAATAGAACCGCACCTCCAATATAACGGCACGTTTTGGCACATTTTTGCACTCACGAAAACAATAGAACGGCAGCCTCCAATTGAACGGCACCTCCAATAGAACGGCATGTAGAAATTATATTGAGAGTGTGCTAAAACACAAAAAATCGATCGTGAGAACATTTAAAGCATTGAAATCGGTATAAAATTTCCGATCAATGCTCTGATTTGAAAATATTGTTCAAGCTTCATTAAAAATAAGGCAATGTTAAAATGAAAAGTGTGTGAAAAAGGTTGGTGAAAATATAGAACGGAAGCCTCTAATAGAACGGCACCTCCAATAGAACGGCAGGTAAAAAAGTTGACGAAAAAAATAGAACGGCGCTCTTCTATTAGAAGAAATACGGTAACTCGCACGTCGCACGCCACATTACGGCATAAATATCGCAATCATTGTATGATTGCCACAACAATGCCGAGTCACATTGTTCACATGCATGTTGATTATAGTGCTTTTATAATTACGTGACAACTGGACGGCGCGAGTACAATCTCTTTGCAAACAGTGGCGGCAATTTGCAATTTAATAACAGTAAAGGTGGGAACTTTGCTGATATTTCCAGATCAAATCATTAGAAAACCTTATCATCAGTTGAATGGGACACGGGTGTCGGGAAGGGTGTAAAATTTTTTAATAGAGAACGGAAAGAATTTTTTTGCATTTGCCAGAAAACAGAAATAGGTAGATTTATTTGCACTTGCCGGAGGATAGCAAAATAAAACAAAATTAGCGCGGAAACAACGGGTTTGACCAGTTTAGCTGAAACTGATAGCAGAACTTTGAGCTGGAAAATGGAAAATGAGGCAGAAAAAAAGAAAAGGAGGTGAAAAAACACAGAAAATTTGACAGAAAACGGAAAAAAAACTGGGAAAATGGAAACGGAAATAGAAAAAGATTTAGTGACCGGAAATCAGAAACAGAAAAAAATGCCTTTGGAAAACGGCAACGGAAAGAACGGAAAAGGGAAAGTTGACACCCAAAACACGGATGCACAAATTTACGTGACTATCTCAGTTATTGGGAGATAAAAGCGGCACACACTGTATCCGATACATATTTATAAAATAAATGCGGGTACATGGGGCCACGGTACATGTCCGGTCTACGGCGGCCACTGGCAATTATCATTTCGAGAAGATAAATAAAAAAACATCACAAGGTTGTTCATAATACATAAAATTATGTGTACAATGGTTGACAAAAGAGTCTGCAACTGCGCCAGAGGTGTTTGAAAGGGTGATCAGATATTTTTCGACAAAAATTTTCAACCAAGTCCATTGACTCGACGACACGTTTTCTTTGTAAATCACATGGAGTAATGCAGAAAACGCCAGTACTTAGGCGCCAAGCATCACAGGCGCCGTGGTGGTTTTACGTCACTAGTAAAGCTACGTCACAAATATAGTCCCATATGATGAATAGGCTTTTTCTAAAACATATTCTGCTTTATAAAACTTTACTTTCTACCAGCATCCGAGGGGAAGTAAAAATTCTGCTGTTCACAGGGAAATGAAGTGTTCTTTAAAAAATGATATTTCATACTGAAATCTATGAGTTCACTTTTATTTATTTTTATTTTTCAGAACCCGAGTTACACATCCGTCATACTTCACGCCGAACAGAGTCACGGACATATTTTTAAAATAATGATGATTGTCAATGCAAAGCAATCATGCACACAAAGATACCAGATCAGTATAAATATGGCGCCCAGTTACTCACAAATCTATAAAATCAAAAAGCTTCGCTTTTATCCACCACCGTCCAATAAACCGTCAAAACAGTTTGATAGTAAAGTGATTTAATAAAAAATACTCACAATGCTGCTTTTGGCAGCGATCCTCCTTGGCGGTTTGTTCATTTTTTTCTTCTTTTAAGCATTTTTGTTTTACACTTATTGAAAACTTATACACAGAGCACACAAAAGATTGTAATGAGGTGAACTCTATTGTTATTTTTCACATCTACATAACATGGAATGCACAAAATTCTCGTATTACTTGCAAAACTTAAGTATTTCCTTCCAAATAATATAAATAAATTCACTTTATTGCCTGAATACAAAATTTCTGACGAATAATAAAACTCCCTTGAATTGACCCCCACCCCCTCAAAATTTGCCGGCAACAGAATAGACCCACTGGGGATATTTCAAGGAAATATTTACGTTAGCTACTTTCCAGAAGTTTTACTGAAATATTCTTACCAACATTAGGGCCTAATTTTGTTGACTGCGAGTAGCAGTTTCTGTTAGTTCGAAAAAGGAACGTTTTGTGACAGTCACCGCACAGCAAGCAGCAAGGACACTTTTCCTTCTAAAATCTTATATTCTACCTGTTAAGTTGATGTCTCAGAGTGGCAATAAATACTCATATCAAGATATTCCAACATTCTGTTCTAGAGACAGTACCTAATAGATCTCCAAACAACTGAACTGACACACTCAAAAAAATTTCCTCAAAATCCTTCTGTCTGTCAAAATTTCATAATTTCAATAAAAATAATGATCTCAACACCCAACAAAAAACATTTCTGATTTCACAGGAAGCTTAGCACCAGGTCTGAGCCAGGAATACCCTGGTGCCGGCGGTGGCGGGGGTGGCAACGGAGCCCCAGGCGCGCAACCCCCCACATCTGGGGGTAACTACGGGGGAGGGGGTGGCGCTGGAGGGGGTGGAGGAGGAGGGGGTGGTGGAGGGGGAGGAGCTGGCGGAGGAGGTGCAGGAGGGGGACCAGGCTACAATGGAGGGGGCGGCGGCGGTGGGGGAGGTGATGGACAATTTGCAGGAGAATTCAAGGATGATCGTCCATTGGTCGACCTCAACGATCCCAGCATCATTGCTGTTCGTTTCATTTGTTCTCAGTGTATGACTTACCTGGTTCTCTGTCTCAGTATATGACTCAGTTCTTACCGTATTTCTTCTAATATAAGGTCAGGTTTCCAATACAAGGTACACTTTTTGAGTTTATATGGGCCGTGAAATAAATAGAATGGCGGTCTCCAATAGAAGGTTCAAAACTGCTGGAATTGTGCAAAAAATTATAAAATGACAGTGGAAACTTTGGTCAATTGATTTGGTGCTATTTTAAGAAAAACGTTGAATGAACTCTTTGAATCCTCATTCTATGAATAATCTGTGAAAAACACTTTGAAAAACTTAGTAGAACTTCAAAAAATTGGCTTAAAAATGGCAAAAGAATAGAAGGGCAGCTTCCAATAGAAGGGTGTCTCCAATAGAAGGGCGGGTAAAAAAGTTCACGAAATAAATAGAAAAGATCAGTAGAAATAGGATATTTTGCGTGTACTGATTCAGTTATGTGCTACATGGTCAATTTATTCCACAGCAGTTCAGGGTGTTTTGTTCAATGCAGGACGGTATCGGCAGAGGTGGCCTGCCGTGTTGTTGTCAAGACGGCGACAGCTGGGTGACTTGCGAGCTGAAAATGATTATGAATGGCAATGGAGGAGGTGGTGCATTGGGAGGAGGGAATGGTTTGGGAGGTGAGAGATTACAGGCTTGGAGAATTACCGTATTACCTCGAATTATCCCCCCCCCCTGAATTAACCCCCCCCCCCCCCCCTCGAATTAACCCCCCCTCAAAATGGGCTGGGGAAATAATAAACCCCCCCCTCGAAATACCCCCCCTCCGGAATGATGTACATCATGTATGCAATGTACATGATGTATTTATTACTACTTATTTGCATCGCAGCTACTCTTATACGCTCATTTGTGTACAGATGTACATCTATAGCCCCAATATAACCTATATTCTTACATTTATTACCGTTTTTGTGTAAAAAATAGCGTATTCTTTACTGTGAATTCCACGAAATTTTCTGGCGAAATAATAAACCCCCCCTCGAATAAACCCCCCCTCGAATTAACCCCCCCTCAAATTTTGCTGGCGAAATAATAAACCCCCATGGGGGTATTTCGAGGTAATACGGTAATCACTTTCATTTGTTAAATTTGTCACTTATTCACATTTTCTTTATGGCATTATGATCGGCATTAGCCATCTGTGTATACCAACAATCAAAGGCTTAGTACACTTCACATACACGTCAACCATAGCTTATGGCCTACCAAAAACTGAACATCACTCAGGTGGAGCCGGTGGTGCTGGGGGCGGGGCCTACCCACAGCCAGGGGGAAATGGCAATGGTGGTAATGGAGCAGGTAAGTACCCACAGCCAGGTGGAAATGGCAATGGAGCCAAGCCAGCTGTGAGCGTACCCAATGGCGGTGGGGGAGGAGGCTATAAGAGCAGAGTAAAGAGGTGTTAGTGTGATATTTTATATTATGTATCGAACTGTAATTTCAATATCATTTTTACACAACATGCACATCATTCCTATTCAGCACGGTACTATAAGTATCACAGCTATTACCCAAGGAGCCACTACTACCCAAGACGGCAGTACTACCACCCCAAGCCAAACCCGGAACCGAAGCCGAGATATCAGCCTGCACCCACATACCCACCACCGGCCCCCACATACCCACCACCGGCCCCCACATACCCACCACCGGCACCCACATACCCAGCACCGGCACCCACGTACCCACCACCCGCACCCACGTACCCACCACCTGCACCAACATATCCTCCAAGCACAACAAAGGTTGGCATGGCATGGGTATTTGCAGTGGACAAGAAAACCTTGAGCCACTGCGTGCCTTATGTTTTTTGTGGATAGAAGACTGCTAGTTCATGTAACAATATACCGTATTTGCTTGAATAATTCCCATGTTGAATTATTTTCTCTGAATTATTCCCATGTTGACTTTTTCAAGGTGGTTTTATTTGAGGGGGATTATTATTTTGTCAAAACTTTCAGTGTTTCTGTTAATACATTTTATGACGATGAAACATACTTTATCAAACATAATAACATCTCATTTTTGTTTAAATTTGAAACTAAACCTTTTCCATATGGCTAAAGAGGGGAATCATTAGGGCTCAAGAGGGTGCATTAATTCTTCCTCACTTGTCCAACTGGGCGGATTATTCAAGACGGGGATTATTTCAACAAATGCGGTAATATGTAAACGTAATCAAATAGCACACTGATTCATAGATACAAATAGCAATCTACTGACAGTTTTGAAAATGGATTTTTCCATACAGTTGGTGCACATTTGCACTGTTACTTGTATACATTTAAACTTACAGGGCTATCCACCACAACCTGCAACCACAAGACCATATGTTCCACCAACAACCACTAGACCATACTACCCACCACAAACCACAACTGTAGCTCAAACGTACCCACCTGTGAGTGCTGGCTGTTTGTTGTCACTAAATATTTTCAAAAATTGAAAAATTGAATACACTTTTGAGCTTTTCATTGATTTCAAAATTTTCCAAAAAATACAACATTTTCACACCATGCAATGTAAATGAAGTTGGTCATAAAGTACCCAAAAAAATAATTATACAGCAGTACCACCCGCAGCCCACAACAACCGGATATGGCTCCAGGCCAGGTCAGGCTAGTAATAACATGCCACAACCCGAACCACAACCGCGTCCGTACAGAAACAGGTGGCAGAGAAGTGCTGTAAGTGAATACTTGTTTCGCGGGTTCTCCAATTAATTGGCTGTCTTCCAAAAAAACCCACGCTGAAAATATTGCAATTTTGTAAAAAGTGTGGCACCATCTTCTTTGACTCGACAGATTTTTAGAAATTATGTTTATATCAAAGAATTGAGGCAAACTGCTTAGTGGGGGCATTCTAAATGGTGTTGGTACTATAAATAGTGCTAAGAAGCGTCACATCACATCGAATTTTACATTTTTCTTTTAAAAATAGATGTTTTGAGTGTTTTTCTCGTCGCGAATTTAATATTCGAAAACTTTAAAAAAATTGAAATGTCTAAAACGTTTTTGAAATTTGGTTTGCTATCGTTACTACACTAGGGAGTGCGCCGTTTTTGCAAGATAAAGCTGATGTTATGTCTGCCAAAATCTGCCAGAAATTGCTGCTGCAATAAGTTTTGTGACTACTGCACATTGTCTCTGCTCTGCACATTACACAAAAATAGTGTTTAACCACAGTACAATATTCACTGCACTTAGAATTGTTAGCCCTAGAGAACTTTTGCATTCTGCTGACCTATTTTTGCACAATCATGTATCTAGCATACCTAAATATATTTACACACGTGTTGATAAAAATTAGCGAGTTAAGAGCGCATGCAAATCAACTGTTTATACCAATTGTCCACATAAATCCGCTCACCCCATTCAACCAATTTTTCAGCACCACTACTACAAACCGCCTACAACGACTAAGGCGCCCAGCTACCATCCCCCGCCAAAGACCCATTACAAGCCACGATACCAACATTATAGGTACTACCCGCATCACGGTTGAGACCTGATTTATCATTTCATTCAATATTACTCGCTTTGTGGACCATTTTATTTTCTTGCATTTTATTAGGTGTTTTCATTTTTTTGCTGGTGATTGTTTTACAATTTATTACTCGTCATTACATTATGCAATATGTGTAAATATGAATGAAGTATGAATGTATAAATGCACTTTGAAAAAATGTATAAATGAACTGAAATGAAAATATCATCTAAATATTTGATGAACCTACAGATTTTGTGTCCAGCTTTTCGTTTGAACAAACTTGAATTTGATATAAACTGAAATTCACCAAGGTAAAATGCATACTGATAATAGTGGTACATTTTCTCTCATCAATTTTGACAAACATCTATGCAAAAGCACAGCAGAAACCAATGTAATTTTATCTGCTTTCACAGCAGTTCCATTCACTCAGCAGGAAAATAAAAATGGGGGAAGCTTTACCGAAATATCTACCTATTTATATATTTGAGTGAATTGATACCTTTTCCCCATTGTGCATGGAACAAAATTTATCCATGCCTTTCATATTGCTAAGCGACAAACATATCGTGAGGCAACTGGAGCTGATAACATTGGATGCATGCCTCACTGCCGTTTGTCTAGTCGCCTTATTCAGAATGTCAGTAGTCACTTTATTGAGTCAATTTGGAACTTGAAAGTCGTGAAAACATCGAAAATGGACATTTTATCGGGTTTCAATGTGTCAATAGATTCTATTCCTATAATGAATGATGGCGATTTTCTCAGCAAAGCGCTGAGTTTCCTGGCGAATAACATGGCTACAATTACGCTGCTTCAACTTGCTTTCATCGCGCTCCCAGGGAATCTGCTAACATTGATTTCGTTAACTAAAGTGAGTGATAAAATGCGAACAATCGAGCAGTCAAATAAACATGTATCACAGTTAAAAATGGGTTCAATTAAGTTAAACTTTTTTAAGTAATGGAAAAATTTGTCACTTCATCTGTTTTTCATGTTTAGGTCTAATGCAAAGTTGTTAAAACGTATTTACGTTTACCGTATATCCTTGAATAAGACCTCAGGGGCGTTATTATTTCGTCAGAGGTTTTGGGGGGGGGAGTTATTCAAGGGGGGGTACTATTCAAGGGGGGGAGTTATTTTTTCCTCAGAACTTCCAGGAAAACTTTCACTTTATTCATTGTTTGTATGCATTCCGTCAACACATCTAATGCAGAAAATGACCAGTTCAACAAGAACAAAAACAACGTATCCATCCTAAAATTCGTGTTCATCGGCGTCTGAATCATTCAAATACACATTGTCGTTTTACCCAGAGGGGGGACTTATTCAAGAGGGGGGAGTTATTCAAGGGGGGGGCGTTATTTTTTCCTCACCTGGCCAACAGGGGGGTGTTATTCAAGGGGGGTATTATTCAAGGGGGGGGGTCTTATTCAAGGATATACGGTACTCGACTTTTACGTATACTCGAGTACTGCGTAAATACGTTTACGTTTCCTCGCGAAAAAATACCGGTACTCACTTACTCGCGTACTTTTTGACAGTACGTGAGTACAGGAGACGTAATTCCAAAAAATTAATGGAGTGCAACACAAGCAAAAACTATTCAAACGAATTGAAGTAGCTGTGAAAATCGCAGCAGCAATGATCAAAGTTGCGATGGGTAGGGAAAGGGATGACTTCCACGTTTGCTCTACTCACCTTTGTTTTTCTGAGTACAAAATTGAAAAAATACTACCTTTTACGTTTTCCCTGAGTAAAAATACTGGTATTTACGTTTACTCACGTTTTACGCAGCGTAAAAGTATTTTAAAAATACTTAACGTTTTCTGTACTCAGGGTTGAGTAAAAAATAAATACTTTACGTTTACGTGAAAAAAGTTCAGTATTTTTAACAACTCAGGTCTAATGATAACAATTTTCTGGCCTTGCATGCCAGATTCTGATTTTTTGTACAATTATTGTTTAAAAAAATTGTAAAATGGAGTCATTTTATTTTTTAGAGATAAAATAAAATGAAACAAGAATAAAAAAAAATACAATACATTTTAATAAAATTCTTACACAATTTGTATACAAATAATTTTTATAAAACCAACCCTGACCACATGTCACAACATCACTAGCTCATTTTTTCCTGTGTAAATATGAGGCGATAAAAATGCAACAATAAGGTATTTTCTCAGGCTTACCGGATATCTCACATCTACTGCACGCAACTAGTGGTGGTAATCAATGATTGCGCCACAGCGTTGACAACGTTTCTGCTCATAGGCATGATCTCGGATTTCCGTTTCTTCACAGATTTGATGGATATCGCCCCGATAACTTTGAGAAAGTATTTTCCGTCGGCATGGTAAATTCTATTTTGATCTCTCGAGTATACTGGACGGACCGCAAAGTATGTGTAGAATCCTACCATAATTTAATGAATAAAATCTTGCGATAAATTTCGTAATTATTTATTCCATAGTAAATATTCACTATTTTGTTTCATTATTCGGGTGGGTTAACTTATGGTAGGTTTCCATACAATGTGTGTTGTCCGACGAGTGTATCTTTTTACTTTGTTGAGTTTCTGCACAGGTACCTCGCGCACCTCAGTGTGGCACTAGTCAACGTGACCACGATCAGTGGAATTTACATGATGATCGGTATTTCAGGCGACCGATTATTGGTTGGTTGATAAGCCCATTCAATGTGTTTGATGAGTGAAATGAAATGGCATTTTTTTCTGTTGACATTCATTTGCAGTCGATGAGGAAGGATGGTCGATCTCACTCATCAGTAAAGTTGAATATCAACCAGAGGATGTCGGCGATTGTCACACTCGCTTATGCTGTGGGAATCACCACTAGCACCCACGATACTTTCAAGTAGGTATTTACACATCTTTTTACAATTACGGTATAGTGAAAATTGTTATTGTTCAGGCTGCATAAAAAACATCAGGTTTGACGTGAATGTTGTAAAAAAATTTCATCCATAACTAGTGATTGGAAAAGCGCTGATGCCTGGCGCTTGGCGCTGCGGTTCGGAAAAGAGCCACGGGGCTTTTAACGCTTGGCGCTTTTTCCATCACTATCCATAACTCAAAATCGGACTTCGCGAATCGCAGGCACCGGTTACACTACGACCACTATGCAGAAAAGTATCTGTCAGTTGAGAATGAGATGTTCCACAATCAAAAAATCATAGAAGCCTTAGATGTATTCGCATTCGGTAAGCTCAAATCCACCTGAAACCTGTAGCTGAACCAAAATCGCTACCTCTAAACATGCACAACGACCGCGCAGCCATGCGCACCTTGGGCATATTCATCCTGTGCGGCCTGTCCACAGCGCTGCTGTACCAGTGCACCTGTGCGGGCGACAGCAGTGTGAGACCAGTTACTGGCGTGTCTTCTATTGGTGGTGGTGGCAAACGTGGTCTGGAGAAGGGTGAGACACATCGGATGGCCGTGGCCAAACTTGCGCTCGTTCAGGCCGCGCTTATGGTTGGTTATACCATTAGACGTATGTTTTTTTGTCTTTGGTGAATACTGGTCGAATTTGTGACCGCGTGAAAGAAGCTGTGAAGAACGTGCTTGGGTCACGTATTGTTGAAGTCCTGGTTAGTGGTGTAAAAGCGCCAAAAAATCCCAGACGCTCTTGTTCCTGACGCCACTTAAAAATGATGCTTTTACATCACTCGTGCATAAATAAATATAACATATATATATACCGTATTTCGTCTGCCTCTCTGAAATTTAACCTGCCGTTCTTTTGGAGGCTGCCATACTATTTTTCACCAATTTTTTCCACACATTTTTCATTTTTCACTTTTTCCTAGTATTTTTAATGAAACATGAGCAACATTTGAATATCAGAGCATCAATTCAAACACAACCAAATATGAAAACAACCCTTCAATCATAATTTCTGAACACCTTGGATGTTCTCACCAACCACTTTTCATTTTTGACGTTTTGGCACCCTCCCAACGTAATTTCTACCTACCGTTCTATCGGCAGTGCCGTTCTATTGGAGACTGTCGTTCTATTTATTTCGTTGGTGGAAAAAGTGCCAAAACCTGCCATTCTATTGGAGGTGCCATTCTATTAGAAGAAGTGCTGTATACTGTTGTTATCTATATTATCTACATACACACACACCTGCAGGTCCTCTGTCTATCTCCTACAATAATTCTGTACTGCTACAAACTTTTTGAGCCAAGCAAACCTTCATCCGGGCATGTGGCCAAAATGACATTTTACGCATTCATATCGACCCTGACAACCACATTTATGTGCTCCTACAACTTGTTGGTGTTTCTAATTAGCAGCAAGAAATTCCGTCAATTTTTTGCAGATGTCGTTACTTTCAGGTTAGTTATATGGTACCTATTTATCTTATTTTGCACGGAACCATCAAAAGCGTTTGTAATGCAATTACTTGCGTGTTAAAACTCTACGTTGTTGACTATCATCACGTACCTCTCTCAGAATTAGCGTTCCAAAACAGTGTAAATTTTTAACAAAATAAGTATATACCGTATTTGCTTGAATAGTTCCCCCCTTGAATAATTCCCCCCCTCGAATAATCCCCCCCTGTAAGACGAGTGAGGAAATAATAATTCCCCCCCTCGAATAATCCCCCCCTGTAAGACGAGTGAGGAAATAATAATTCCCCCCCCCTCGAATAATCCCCCCTTTAAAGATTTGATTAATTTGTTCTGCCTACTTTTAACAAAAATGGCACGTTATTGTGATTATAAGGCATGTTTTAGGAAATGAGTTGATGGAAACATGCTTGAAATTTTCGATGAAATAATAATTCCCCCCCTTGAATAATTCCCCCCCTCGAATAGTTCCCCCCTCAAAAATGTCTGACGAAATAATAATCCCCCAGGGGGATTTTTCAAGCAAATACGGTATGTATATTCACGAAAAATCTCTCAAAAATAAAATTTAATTAAATCTCTTAAAAAAACCTGGAAAAATATAAAAAACTATAAATCTTCACTTTTGAGATTTTCTGAAATTTTTAAAAATGTCAGAACCTACAGAATTTTATAAAAATAAAATATACCTAAAATAATTAAATTTCTCTCGAGAGTCCTGGAAAAAGTATAACTAAAACAAATATAACATGTTTTCTATATATTTTCTGCTAGATTGAAAAAGTATACCTATCTCCCGATATTATTGAAATGGTAGTCAGTGATGCGATATGTTTATCCATTTCGCAGACCTATTACAGCAGCGATTACTCGTTGAACTTGCGGTTCTATACTATCATTGGATTGGATGAAATTGAGTGGGCACGATGACTGATGACATGCGACATTTTTATACACGGTTGTAACTTGTAGTCATGAAAAGCGCCAGAAAAAAGGGCGCCAAACGCCAATGACGCATGGCGCCATTCACAAACTGGGCGCGAAACGCAAAGGGCGCCACGGAAAAGGGCACCGTGGACGCCATGACGTCATTCGGAAAGAGGGCGACAGGCGCCACGGTAAGAGACGTCATGGCGCCATTTAAAAAATATGGCGCGAGGCGCAAAGGGCTCGGGTAGATATAAGCGTGCATTATGCTGCCTTTCTTGAATATCTTCAGCATTGCAGTGCAGACATGTCACCTGTTTATTCACTTTCTCCAGGATGTATTCAACAAAAATGAAACAAGCAACAGAAAATTTTCCCGCATGAAATCATAGTTGCACATTAATATAACATAAGGAACAGAGGTAAACGGATGAGGAAGACATTTTAGATATACTCGGCAGACATGATACTCTGCCCTCGCACTGATTTATGTCTCGTGTTGGAAGCGTGCCAATGATTATTAAATCATGCAATATCCGTAAAAAGGTGAATAAATTCATCGATGTGAATATGTTTATGAATAACATTATGACAACAATAAATTTTGTCATCTTTTTATGAAACTCGCACGCGTTGACCATCGTTGGCACACTTCCAGCGGGAACAACGCGTGCAAGGTGTAAAGTAACTGGAGTATAGATACTCACGTCTGTATTAGTAACGATGGCAAAAAAAATTTAAAATTCGAAAACATTTTCGAATTTTCGAATTTTTTGTAATTTTCGAAAATTTATTTCACCCGTGAAAAAAACACTTAAAAATCGATTTTTTTTCTTCAAAAAATTCGAAAATTCGACTTTAATTTTCGAATTTTTCAGGGAATTCAAGGTCACAAAACGTGTTCTTAAGTTAAATGTGATATATCAATCCGCAATTGATATTTAGTGCGTCGGAATAATGGAAAAAACGTCAACAACGTTGAAATGGCATTTGTGGTGGACAACGACACACATCCATTTCGGAATGCACCAAGCAACCGGATCTATTGCAAGTACGATGCTATACTACTGCGACTATTGAACTACTGAACCCCCGCCTAGTGATTTAAATGGGCCATGGCGCTGGAGCCTGGTGCTAGCTCCAAAGCAAAAAGCGCCATAACGCTTTTGGCGCTTGGCGCTATTTTTGTCTGGTGCCAGGAACAAAACGCCTGGCGCTGGCACTTGGTGCTAGTGCCAAAGCAAAAAGCGCCATGGTGCTTCTGGCGCTTGGCGCCAAAGTCCTGGCGCTTTTCACATAACTACGGGCCCTGCCCACAAGTTTACCATTATGACATGTCAACTATTTTGGTAAACTGTTTTAACAAAACAGTATGAAACACTGAACAGAGTTGTACAGTGTTTCATACTGTTTTGTGAAACATTTGACCAAAGTCATGAAAAATGCTCTGGAAAATGGCAAACTGTGCTAAATTTAGCTGAACTAAGGTAAATTACAGTTAAAATAAGGTTAAAAAGTGATCCAAACTTTAAAACTATCCAAATACACCATTTAAAGGTTCAAATTCTCTAGTTTTCCAAAAAAAATCGAAAATTGTCTCAAAAGATTCAAAAATTTGAAAATTAAATTCAAAATTCGAAAATTATTTTGAAGAAAAATTCGAAAATTCATTTCAGAAAAAACACTTAAAAATTTAAATACTTTTTTCTGGGGGGTTTGCCATCGTTAGGTACATTACATATAATAATCACATTTTCCTTCAACCCATGGAAATCTCCTTGAAGTGGACAAACCGTGGCGTTTTTCGTTTTTGTTTTACTTTTCCATTTACGCAAAACTCAGCGCGCTGGTGCCCTTTTTCTCGCCCTTTCAGAAGGCGCCACAGCAAAAGGACGCCAAGCGCCAATAGCGCTATGGCACGGCGCCCTCTATGGCGCACTTAAATGACGCCAATGCTATTTGACTACAGTGGTTGTGGAGAAATGAACGCAATGACTTTTTCTTTTTTGAACCGTTTTCATGACAATTCTATCCATTCGCGGTTGATGAACGTGATTTGGCATCATGGGCGATGTGTAAAAAATTTGCCGTTTCCTTGTGTTTTCAGATACCGTATTTCCTCGAAATACCCCTCGTCTCGAAATACCCCCCCCCCCAAACAAAAATGGGCACTATGAATTTATTAGCCGCCCTCGAAATACCCCCAAATTGAGTGTAAAGAGAACGTAAATGACAAAATGGTTTAAGATCGTGTAATGCAGACGAACACACGCTAAAAACAATGTCTGTGATACGTTAGAACAGGGTATGTACTATTTACATACTTGTATAAGTCTATACACTCTGTTACATGGTGCTTATTGTTGCATTTTTCTACGTCTGCGTACATTACAAACAACATATTAGTACTGGAAGTTCAAAAAATTCAAAAAACAAGCCCCTCCCCCCTCAAAATTCTCACTCTGAAACAATCACCCCCGGGGGTATTTCGAGTAAATACGGTAATGTATTTGTACTGCATTGCATCTGATTGAGTGATTTTTAACTGAACACCGTGTAACTGCAGCTCCATAAAAACAACAATTTTACGTCCTAGGTGCCAAGTCCGAGGAGAAGTAAAAAAAACACTTTAGAACTGAGAATTTAAAAGTTTAAAGCGAAGTAAAATGAGAAGTGAGAAGTGGGAAGTAAAATGAGACAGTGATGTTTTACCAGAGTTGCAAAAACGTATTTAAGTTTACCTGAAATACCCGGTTTTTCGGGTATTTATACTGACGTTTTCATTTTCGTTTTCCTAAAATACCATTACGTTTTGTTACGTATTTCTGACCCGGGTTCCAGAGAAAGCGTAAAAATTGTATGGAAAACAGACAAATTGCTATTTACTTCAACAGTTCCAAACTCCAGGCATAAAGTTTGTAGGCGGCGAATTTTGTGTGTGTTTATGATTGCGATTCATGATCAACTTGCGAACAACTATTACCGGTATTTTAAAAAACAAATGTATGGTTCTTGACTATTGCTGTTCGTTCAATATGAAATGTATTTTTATTTTAATATTGCTCTCGTCTATTTTTCTTTTATCTGTTGTTAGTATATGCCCGTGACTTGTAGAGCCAGTAGTGGTACGAGTGTTAAATAAATAAATAAATGATGGCGACAAGCTGGGGCAAAAAATGAAAATTCATGATTTTGAGTGACAATTGGGGCAAAATGTCTCAAAAATGCTTACTTTTACATTTTCCTGGGAAAGAAGTATTTTACTTATGTTTACTCACGTAAAAGTAAAAACAATTTACTTTACGTTTTCCGTACTCAGGGGGTGAGTAAAAAATAAATACTTTACGTTTACATTTACGTTTACGTGTACAAAAGTTTGGTACTTTGAACAACTCTGATACTTAGTTCCAGTGAATATCTGCATGTGGAAGGAAACGTATCCTACATACATATTACATAACAAATTCTCCGCTAAATTAGAGAATCCTCCCCTCAAATATCACTGGCGAAATGATAAAAACGAGGCGTATTTAGAGTAAATACAGTATCGCATGTTTAGAATACCGTATTTCCTCGAAATACCCCCGGGGGGTTTGGATTTTTCAGAGTGAGAATTTTGAGGGGGGGGTATTTCGAGGGGGGGTTTATTATTTCGCCAGAAATTTTTTGAAAACCAAGTACTAAATTGTTGTCTGAAACGTACGCAGACGTCGGAAATGCAACAAAAATCGCCATTTATAAGACTCTAAAGACTTGTATAAGTGTGTAGACATATAATATACGCGGCGGACATCACACTTGGTATGAAAACGTACCATAATCCATCTGAATAATGAACCAAAAATTTTACAGTTTTTTCGTCATAATATTTCGTTTTTACTATGGAATAATTAATTACGAAATTTATCACAACATTTTATTCATTAAATTATGGTAGGTTTTCATACTAGGTGTGCTGTCCGCCGAGTATAACTGTTCTCACATAACAGAGTCATCGTTTTTAACGTGTGTTTTGCATTACCCAGATGACAAACCGCAGCCTTTGTCATCTACGTTCTCTAAACACTAAATTTGGGGGGGGGGGGTATTTCGAGGGGGGGGGGTTTATACCTAAGTTCATAGTGTCCATTTTGAGGGGGGGGGCATTTCGAGGGGGGGGTATTTCGAGGGGGGGGTATTTCGAGGAAATACGGTAGTTTTGACGCAAGTCATCAGCATCATGCACTGGGCGAATTTCTTGCATTGTGACTTGGATTCTGTTACACCGGGCTCCGTGGGTGGGCACAAAGAGAAAATTGGTTTAAAAAATTCATTGACGTTGGTTAATTTTGTTTGACACATCTACCGAATTTCTTCTAATAGAAATGTACTCTGGGGAAAACCGATTTTTACGTGTTTTTTCCAGGGGTGAAATAAAAATTTTAAAATGTTTTCGAATTTTTGAATCTTTTTTGCCGTCGTTAATAGCACCAGGTGGTTGACGCTGAGCGCAAGCGGTAATGTCTTTTCACACTATAAGCGTCCGGCGCCAATACCATAGGATGCTTCTCAACACAGTCATAGCGAAGGGTACTATATAGGAGTGTAACTCAAAGCACTACCTATAGTTTAAGCCTATATTATCTGTGCACGGTGGTTTTTACTAACAGAATTTTTCTCAGCACCTTCGGTCCGGTTTCGCTCCCAGTATTCTACACTTTCAGACGAAGGTTGTAGGTCGTTGAAGGTTGCATTGCATGCAATGGATTGGCGTAAGATCAATGTTTTTTACGTCGATAAAATTAATTTTTGTTGCATTTTCACGTTGGATCTGATGTAGTGATGGAAAAGCGCCAGAAAAAAAGGCGAAAGGCGCCAATGGCGCCATGGCGCCATTCAGAAAGTGGGCGCCAAGCGCCAAGGGCGCTACAAGAAAACGGCGCCAGGCGCCAAGAGCGCCATGGCGTCATTCGGAAATTGGCTCCACTACTATGTGCTTCCCTCTACCCATGGAGGTTTCCTTGCAGTGGACAAAAACGGAATTGCAACGATTTGAATCTATTTTTTATGAGTTTGCTAATTTAACAGTCCATCATCCTCAGGTTCTTATCCGATGAAATAATTTCATCCACTCCACTTAGCCCGTATTCCGGCGAATTTCGTTCATCCACGGACACGCTTTTTTCATTTTTTTTTCATTTATGCTGCACTCACCTCGAAACCCTGCTGGCGCCATTTTGGCACCTTGTTAGGGCAGGGCGCCAGGCGCCAAGGGCGCCACGGAATAAGGGCGCCATGGCGCCTTTCAGAAAGTGGGCGCCAAGCGCCAAGGGCGCCACAGAAAAAGGGCGCCAAGCGCCAATGGCGCCATGGCGCGGCGCACTTTGGCGCCCTCAAATGGCGCCATTCCATCACTAATCTGATGTCATGAGGTTGGTTCTCGTCAAGAGGACAATAAATTTACACTGGGAAAAATTGTCACAATGAATACAACATCACAATAATAGCTGAAATCGCACCTTTAAGTATTATGTTCGCCTATTCTTTCGTTTTGTTTATATACTGATATTTCCATTTTTTATGGGTAGGCGGGTGTGATTGTTTAACTTGGTTTAATTTTATTAGCGAAGACTTAACAGATTCTACGATAATAAAATTGTCAGCGTCAGCGTGACGATAGCCGTTTTCTCAACCGGCAAACTTTCCGGATGTTTGGTGTTACTAGAACGATTTTACGAATTCTTTCTAATATAAATTTTTGAATTTTAAGTTAATTTTCGAATTTGGTTATTGAATTCTGAATATTCTAGCACTTTTTGGAGCATACTGAAGCTTGTGCTGGGAGCTTGAGCAGCTTTTGAACACAAGCTACTGTGTTGACCCCATATTTTTGTCTGGTCTCATTCACCGCAAACATAAATACACTACCGTATTTCCTCGAAATAACCCCCCCCCCCCTTCAAATACCCCCCCCCCTTCGTTTAACCCCCCCCCCTCTCGGGACCACTAAGCGGGAATTAGAGCTCAGCGTCGATTCGACGTGAAATGATGACGTGAAATGACGTCGTGAAATTAATTACACGAGTGTGGATCATGCTATTGCTTGCAATAGTCTGACGTGAAATGTCAAGTTGTTCCCTGACACTGTGACGTGAAAATGATGATGACGTGAAATGATAAAAATTGAATTTTTCAATTCGCTCTAGTTGTGGCTGATAACACTCAGTATTTGACACGATTAAGGTATTGATTCATATATTATCCTTAGAAAATTGTAGACCCGTAGCATGATCCACACTCGTGTAATTAATTTCACGAAAACATTTCACGTCATCATTTCACGTCGAATCGACGCTGAGCTCTAATTCCGGCCCTATGAAACAATCACCCCCCGGGGGGTATTTCGAGGAAATACGGTAGATATACTCACTTAGTACGGAAACATACCATAAACCATTTGAATAAAAAAACAAAAATTAGACAGTTTTGCCATCATAATATTTCGTTTTCACGATGGAAAAATAAATTAAGAAAATTATCACAAGATACTCATTATATTACGGTAGGATTCTGCACATACTTTGCGGCAGAGTTGTTAAAATACCGGTATTTTTGGAAAGTGTAAGTGTAAGTGTAAATACACTTTCCAAATTTTGAGTATGGATACAAAAAGTGTAAGGTATTTAAAAAAGACCTAGGAAAGTGTAAAAAAAGTGTAAGTGTAAAAAATTTTTTTAGAAAGAGCTCTTACTGTTGAGCATTAGAAAATACCACTATTTTTACCTTTAGATCAATTTATTTGTCATTTTCATGCATTATTTCACATTTTACTGCCTTTTATGAAACATTTCAGACTGTAACAAATACTGTAGTGGTATGAAGTTCCGTAATAATGGCACCTTTTCAGTGTTGATATTTTACTGATTAAGCAATGCGATACACACTGTTTAAATGCAAGAATGGACATGCAACAAATGTCAATGCAAAAGCCAGTTGACTTTTGGTCCAGCTGGTGAATTTCCATTGATCTTGCAAAAGTATGATGAAACTGTAGAATAACAGTACTGATCAAATACTAGTTTGTACATTTGCCATATTTTCTACATTCAATGCATAACTACATGTGTGCACTGTGCAGTTATTTTTTGTACATGACCCTATTTTATGCTTTCTCAAAAGCATAAAACAGGGCCATCTGAAAGAAAAAAATACACTTTCTGTACCCGGGTATTTTGCTCAGGAAAGTGTAAAAAAATTGTATGGGTATTTTATGAAAGTGTAAGTGTAAGTGTAAATATAAATACCCATTTACCCGGGTATTTCGGGTAAGTGTAAATACACTTTCGCAACTCTGCTTTGCGGTCCGCCGAGTATACCTAATTACGTCCAAATGAAATTTCCACCGTGTTAGGTACGCATTAAAACAAAAACCTAGTCAATTTCCACGGAAATTCGCGGATCAACTTCACATTCACTTCATTAAATTCACTAATTTTCACGAGAGAGATATGGATTTTTTTTCCGTGATTTCATGTACTCCCGCGATTTTTGAAATTTTAATTGCATGCATTGCAGACAAATGCGTCACCGTTAGTGATGGAAAAGCGCCAGAAAAAAGGGCGCCAAGCGCCAATAGCGCCATGGCGCCATTCGGAAAGTGGGCGCCAGGCGCCAAGGGCGCCACAGAAAAAGGGCGCCAAGCGCCAAGGGCGCCATGGCGCCATTCAAAAAGTGGGCGCCAGGCGCCAATGGCGCCACGGAAAGAGGGCGCCAAGCGCCAATGGCGCCATGGCGCCATTTGAAAGTTAGGGCGCCAGGCGCCAAGGGCGCCAGGGTAAATAAGTACGTACAATACCCTGTGTGTGCTAGAAGTGTTTTTTCAACACTGTATTGCACAAATTCACTTCCGTATTCACATTCTCCAGGATGTAATCAACAAAAATCAACAAATCAACAACTAGCAACAATTTTCGAATAAAATCATACTTCCACTTGACATTTAGTCCAAACATAATGAAAATTTCCATTCGACAAAACAATGCATTCACTTCACATGGATTCGACATGGAAGTTGACGGAAATGGAATTACGACAATTTGAATCCGTTTATTTATAAGTTTGCAAGTTTGATGGTTCATCATTCTTAGCTTCTGATCGGTCAAACGCTCCGTTGATGAACCGTTGAACGAAAAATTTCAATCCAATTTCACTACTTTGTCCATTTTTCTGGTGAATTTCCGTTATCCACTGACGCGCTTTTGTATTTTTTCTCATTTACGAGGCACTCACGTTGAAACCCTGCTGGCGCCATTTTGGCGCCCTTCTACGTCGGGGCGCCAGGCGCCAAGGGCGCCATGGAGAAAGGGCGCCAAGCGCCAAGGGCGCCATGGCGCCTTTCAGAAAGTGGGCGCCAGGCGCCAAGGGCGCCACAGGAAATGGGCGCCGAGCGCCAATGGCGCCATGGCGCGGCGCCCTTTGGCGCCCTCAAATGGCGCCAGCGCCATGGCGCCATTCCATCACTAGTCACCGTTCCGTTATGCGTGATGACGAGTTTTTGCGAAAGATTGAGTTTTGAACATGAATTTTGAATAAAAAGCTTGAAAACATGGAAATACTCGATTTTGGTTAACTTTTTATGAGTAGTTCACTTTTTACATGCTGTAACTCCACCTTTAATCAGAATTCATATTTATATAAACAGACCAGAAAACATTGAAAATTTCTGAAATTTGTTTACTGCCAGTTGCATCCTCATGCTGCGTCACGGAGGTTTTTTATTAAGGAATCGCTCATTAATCATCAATAAAAGTTATGTTGCAGGTTTATTCAGTTTAATCGAATGATTATAAACTTTATACCTTGTGTGCTAGAGTTTAACATTACAGTTCTCAGTGAAAACCCCTCCCCTACCTACTTTAACTGTAAATAATTTTAAATGTGAACGGGAGCTTGTCACAATTTCACATGCACTAGAAAATTTCTGATGCAGATTTTTTTGCGTTTATTGAGGTATTGATGTCATATTCATGCGCCATGTTGTGAGAGCTGGCTACCATAAATGAGCTTTTGATGTCACCTACATTTCAACAATTTATCTCAGTGTCCAAGCAGAGCTGTCGTCACCAGCTGTTTTTAGTAAATATATGCACCCTGGGGAACTCCCATTGCTGCTCTGATGCCGCCGCACTGGCACCCCATAATTTTTTGTGATTTTCCGCTGTTCAATTTAAAGATGAGCTCTTTGAGGTGATTATTTTTGCGTACTTTACACCGCACCCGCACTTGTAAAGCATGCAGGCATTTAAGAACTGGATATGAAGATATGATATGAAGAACGATAATTGAACGATCATAGTGGGGCAGTTATTCGAGGAGTTATTTTTTCCTCACGCTCACAACAGGAGGAGTTTTTCGGGGGACTTATTTGAGCATATACAGTAGTATAAAACCAATGAAATCAACATTTATTGCAGCAGGCTTCGAAAATCGAAGGCAATAGCGATGCATAGCATTGAAAAAAACGACCAATTTTGAGAAAATATAATTAAATATTATCTCAGAAAATCTCTCGAGAAAAAATATAATTAAATCTCTTGGGTCATTTTCAAAAATATAATTAAATCTCTGAGAAAATCTCTTTCAGTTCAAAAAAATCTCAAAAATTCTCTCAACTTTAATTGTTTTTATCGATATTTCAAGGTGTTTGAATCATTTAGAGAAGATATTAGGCACTTTATGTGTTGTTTAAGCCCTTCATTCTCACAATTTCAAATGATAACAACCATTGTTTACTGACAGCACACTTTGTACTAAAGTCGGCGGACATTTCACCCTACAAAATCGGAGAGTTAGAATTCGCTCGTGAATAGAGCGAACAATGAAACTGTGTCCCACGCGGACGCTAGAAATTGAAAAAGAAAATCATATTAATAGAAAAATGGACGTTTCGCTGCGTCCGTGCATGCTGCGCCCTAGTTATCTACATTTTCAACGTTGCTTGTAAAGAATTTGACCGTTCAAACTACCGTTTTACCGTTCAAACTACTGTTTTTGTTTTTATTTTATTTTTCATTTGTTGGCTCTGTTCCAACAGAAAAGAACTTGGCAGCCGGCCAAAATTTCGAAATCCGCTATTAATATTAATAAAATAGGCTCACAATAGCTATATAACCATGTATATAAACAAAAATAGCGATTATGAATGTGGAAATTGGCAAAGTGAAGCAAATGTTAACGTTTTTAGCTAACTTTCAGTTTTCACTCTCATTTGTATAATACGCAACTGGTAACTGGGATAAGGGCCAAGTTTTCATACGTGACCCGATCTATTCCAATGGTTAAAATATTGCGTCACAATACCTAATGCTGTCATGCACTCTCCACTGGAGAGATTGACGCAAATGTTTGTAGGGCGATACGTCTGCCGACTTTACCATATATACTCGGCGGACATGATACTCTGCCCTCTCACTGTTTTATGTCTCGTGTTGGAAGCGTGCCAATGATTATTAAATCATGCGATTTCCGTAGAAAGATGAAAAAATTCATCGATGTGAATATGCTACTGAATAACATTATAACAACAATCAATTTTGTTGAAACTCGCATGCTTTAACCATCGTTGGCACACTTCCAGCGGGAACCACGCGTGCAGGGTGTAAAGTAACCGGAGTATACTGTACTATCTGAATAATGAACAAAAGTATGATTTAGGTACATTTTTCATCATAATAGAATACAGTACTTTCATGTGTGATCATCCCCACAGAATTTATAACTTACATTTTTCACTACATTTTGGTAGGTAACTATATTTGATAAATACATATAGTTGAGTACTGAGTAAATACATTTATGTTTCCTCCGAAAAAGTGCCGTACTCAATCTTACATATACTATTTGGCAGTACTTGGGGAGATAAAATGTATTTAAATAGAATTTTATATAGGCTTTTTCAAGCCATACAAGGGAGAAGATGGGAATAACCCCAAAAATATGGAATATAAAAATGGGTATATAATCACATATTTATATCGTTGAGAATAGCTGAAAATAGTATAAAAAATCACATGGATTGTGAATTTGAAGGTGAAAATGGGGAAAACTTAAGAAAATTGGTGATTCAGTGGAAAATTGGGGCAAAAGTTCTCAAAAATACTACCTTTTACATTTTCTGGGAGAAAAGTATTTTATTTACGTTTATTTTTTACACGAGTATAAAATTTCACTTTACATTTTCTGCAAATATTCACTATTAAACGAATTTTCACTTTCAGTCATTTAAAATTACCGTATTTCCTCGAAATACCCCCCGGGGGGTGATTGTTTCATAGTGGTCCCGAGAGGGGGGGGGTAAACGAAGGGGGGGGGGTATTTCAAGGGGGGGTATTATTTCACCAGAAATTTTTTGAAATCCTAGTACAAATTCGTTGTTTGTAATGTACGCTGAGGTAGAAAAAGCAACTATAATTGACATATATAAGGTTCTGTAGACTAATATTAGTATGTAGATGGTATAAACATTGTTCCAACGTGACTCCGACATTGTTTTAGCGTGTGTTCTGCATTACACAGAACACAAACTACAGTTTTTGTCATGTACGTTCCCTTTACACTCAATTTGGGGGGTATTTCGAGGGGGGGGGGGGGGGTGATTGTTTCATAGTGGTCTCGAGAGGGCGGGGGTTGAACGAGGGAGGGGGGGGTATTTCGAGGGGTGGTATTTCGAGGAAATACGGTATTGCGTTTTGTTCATTTTTTCAGCTGAATATATAATCAATGCATCACACATGTTCTTATAGAGAGATTTTCCAATCAGAAAAAAATATAATTAAATATCTCTGGAAAATCATGAAAAAAATATAAATCTCAGAAAATCTTATATTTTCTGAGATTTTTAAAATATAAATCTCCGAGAGATTTTTTCAATGCTAGCGATGCAACACATCTAAAACTTACCTAGTCTACCTTAACTAGGTTAACCTAGAACCAAGTTAACAATTACAGACAATTTCACAAAACTCAACCCCAATTCTCACCATCGGCATCCTAAATGTAAATCACCCAACGTTGTCCACCGAATGCGAAAACTTCACCACATTAAGAATCGTCTGCGGCTAAATGTGAAGTGAAATGAACTGCTCGTTTTCTAATTTAAAAATAACAGTGGGAAAGCGCCATGGCACTGGCGCAAAAGGAAAAAGCGCTATAGCGTTTTGGACACTCCGCTGGCGCTAGGTAACTGTCGCACCATTCGTCCTGCGCACACTAGTTTTCACACGAAATTTTGAAAACTTCTAAATCATCTTTGAACGTGTTTGAGTTTTCCACAATGAGTCATTTTTATCTTCGTCAACTGTAGTTGATTGTAGAAAACTCAAATGCGTTCTGAGCTGATTTGTGAGTTTTCGAAATGTCATGTGAAAACTAGTGTACGCGCGGTCATTGTCGCTTGAGCTAAGTCTATGATAGTCCCCTGTCTAATTATCCATGATATGGCGTTTTGAGCTCGTTCCAGCAGTTGGGTTTGGCGAAGCAAAGCACCTGAAATGCGGCGTGGCGCTTTTGGCGCTTGGCGCCAGAGTGTTGAGATTTTTACGTCACTAATCGTGGGAGTGGGTGGATAAATGCACATTTTTTGAAACTCGGCAAATTAATGTGATGGCAAGGACGAATAGAGGCACCGTCGAATCATCTGTTTGCATTGAAATTTTGTCGCGTTTTTAAGTGGGTATCTATTATTTTCCATTCGAATTGTACACCCGAGCAACTTCACCTAGATTCACAAGTTATGAAATTACAGCTAAGAAATCGGAAAGGATGACGCGAAATCAGAAGTTTTGACATTTATTTTTTTATCTTTCAACATGTTGAATTGCAGATTGATAATTGATGATTGTTGTTGATTCTTTGTCATTGTTTCAATACCACTCTCTCCATGAAACGTTACAGGCACACACCTTTTACCATGTCAATGAAACGTTACAGGCACACACCTTTTACCATGTCAATGAAACGTTACAGGCACACACCTTTTACCATGTCAATGAAACGTGTTCTACATGAAACGATACACTTTTGTTTTGTAATTTAAACTTTACAACTTACTTCATTCAGGTAAATCAGTTTATCCAATCACAACTGAACGATGAAAGTCGATTTTGTCATATTCCATTGAGAACTTTTACAATTACAAATTTTCCGTCAGCATTTTCTATTCCAACAATTATCAACGCTGCCACAAATCGTGATGCGAACAATTACGAGGCTCTATGTGGAGCGATTTCCATTTTTCATCCCGTACGGTTTACATGCTCACGGTTTTCATGCCATTCTGTGTCACTTTACTAGCTAAGTGTGACACTTTACTTGCTACTCTACTGTGCCAGTTTTCATCCAAAGTATTACACTTTACTTGCTATAAGTATGCCACTTTTCAAGCCTAAGTTGTGTGTTTTGCGCCAATTTACTCTTTTACATGAAATGTGGCATACTGTATTTCTTCTAATAGAAGGGCGTCTCCAATAGTACATAGTAAAACTGCTGGAAGCGCTGATGTCAGACAGTTCCATCATTTAGTATGATGAAAATTAGGTAGTAAAAATTCTGATATCATTGTTATTGTTCTTTTTAAATATTCTATGAATTGTTTCGAATGATAAAGACCGGCCAGTATGCCCTGTACAATGTTGGCTGACATTGAAGAAAATGTCTTAAAAGATGACGAAAAAAATAGAAGGGCAATCTTCAATAGAAGGGTGGGTAAAAGTTGTTGAAAAAATGAAGGGCGCCGTTCTATTAGACGAAATACGGTAATTAGTGGCGTGCCTGTGGCTTGTAAACCGTAATACTTTGGCACGTAAAGTGGTATATTCTGGCATGAAAAGTGACACATCAATTTGACATGTAAAAACATGTCTGGGGCTTGAAAACCGTACGTTTCAGCAAGTAAAATGGAGCATTTTAGATGAAAAACGTGAGCATGTAAACCGTAAGGGATGAAAAATGGAACACACTCCTTTATGTGGCGGTTGCCATTTGGAACTTGATCTCAGGCAAGTTCAACGATTTCCGTTGTAAAAATACATATCGCACGTATCCTCCTTACACTTCCCATTCACTTCGCGCAGCGATTTGAAACTTTTTTAATACCCACAACGCTTTCAGTGTGCTATTCACGACATTTGGTGAAACGGCAAATCTTCGGTTCCAATAGACAATTTGGTAGAGATGATTACCAGCTGCCACGCTACTCGCCGTATCCTGGTTTGTTGCTCCAAAGCGGAATGGGGTTGAATTTTTATACTTTTTATGTGTCAAATGAGATGTGATATTTTAAATACCGTATTAGCTCGAATTAACCCCCTTGAATCAACCACACCTCTAAATACCCCCCCCCTACTAAAATTTTGCTGGCGAAATAAAGGCCTAGGGGTATTTCGAGGTGATACGGTAATTAGTCCAGCATTATAAACACTCCGCGGGCCTATAAAGTAAATCAAAATTATTCTTTAAAACGAGAAAAATGTTTCAGGAAAAAAATTCGTCACTTGTACGCCAAGTCCACCTTTCAACATTACCCAATGTCTCCAACTTGCATTTATGCACTCCACTGATAGTCAAACCAAACTGCAGGCAGGTCAGCGAGCGGAGTGGCGCCAAATTTTCCATTCACCACGGCGGTGAATGGCGGCGTGCAGGTCGATCCAGCCAGCAGGACAACTCTCGATGTGAGTATAATATCCTTTCTAGTTTACTCCATCCGTCTATATTAAGGGTGAAGCGGGGAAAATTCGGCAAAAGAGGGGAAAATCCAGCCGAGAAAGTCTTTTTTGTCGAATTGAAGAAACAAACTATACTCGGATGACATTACGCCGTACATTTTTCCGGAGGAAACACTCCATCATGACGTGATCACTTTGGTGGCCATCATCATCTCTCGCCATCGCGTCGTCTTCATGACGTCATCACTTCGTCGTCATCACGCCTTCCATAAGTTCTCGGCTGGCCGTCTGCCAGCCAAAGACATAACTCCTATCTGTTTGTAGAGTATCGTGTCTGTCGAGTATACCTCAAAGTTGTTAAAATACCGGTATTTTTGGAAAGTGTAAGTGTAAGTGTAAATACACTTTCCAAATTTCGAGTATGGATACCAAAAGTGTAAGGTATTTTAAAAATACCTAGGAAAGTGTAAAAAAAAGTGTAAGTGTAAATTTTTTTTTAGAAAGAGCTCTCACTGTTGAGCATTAGAATACACCACTGTTTTCACCTTTAGATCAATATATTTGTCATTTTTATGCATCATTTCACATTTTACTGCCTTTGATGAAACATTTCAGACTGTAGCAAATACTGTAATGGTATGAAGTTCACTAATAATAGCACTTTTTCAGTGTTGATACTTACTGATTAAGCAATGCGATACACACTGGTTAAATGCAAGATTGGACATGCAGCAAATGTCAATGCAAAAGCCAGTTGACTTTGTGTCCAACTGGTGAATTTCCGTTGATCTTGTCCTTTTTACAAAAGTATGATGAAACTGTAGAATACCATGAGTACTGATCAAAGGTTGGAGATCAAAGGCCAATTTGTACATTTGCCATATTTTCTACATTCAATGCATAACTGCATGTGTGCACTGTGCAGTTATTTTTTGTACATTGTACTTTCTCAAAAGCATAAAACAGGGCCACCTGAAAGAAAAAAATACACTTTCTGTACCCGGGTATTTTGCTCAGGAAAGTGTAAAAAAAGTGTATGGGTATTTTATGAAAGTGTAAGTGTAAGTGTAAATATAAATACCCATTTACCCGGGTATTTCGGGTAAGTGTAAATACACTTTCGCAACTCTGGTATACCTACCTACCTACCTACCGTATTACCTCGAATTAACCCCCCCTCAAAATGGGCTGGGGAAATAATAACCCCCCCCCCCCTCGAAATAACCCCCCCTCGGAATGATGTACGTACTAAATACCGTATTTCCTCGAAATACCCCCGGGGGGTTTATTGTTTCAGAGTGAGAATTTTGAGGGGGGGTTAAACGAGGGGGGGGGGTATTTCGAGGGGGGGGGTTTATTATTTCGCCAGAAATTTTTTGAAATCCCAGTACTAAAATGTCATCTGAAACGTACGCAGACGTCGAAAAATGCAACAAAAATAGCCATTTATAAGACTCTAAAGACATTTATAAGTGTGTAGACGTACAAACACTGTTCTCACATAACAGAGTCGTCGTTTTTAACGTGTGTTCTGCATTGCCGAGATGACAAACTGCAGCCTTGGTCATTTACGTTCTCTATACACTAAATTTGGGGGGGGGGGTATTTCGAGGGGGGGGTTTATAAGTTCATAGTGTCCATTTTGAGGGGGGGTATTTCGAGGGGGGGGGTATTTCGAGGGGGGGGGGTATTTCGAGGAAATACGGTACGTCATGCATGCAATGTGCATGATGTATATTACTGCTAATTTGCATTGCAGCTACACTAGTTTGTGTAGCTACATCTACGTTTTTATGTCCAAATATATCCTGTTTGGACACATATATTACCTATTTTGGGTACGCAAATGCCTACTATTTACTATGATCCTTGCGAAAAGTAAAACCCCCCCTCGAATTACCCCCCTAAAATTTTGCTGGCGAAATAATAACCCCCATGGGGGTATTTCGAGGTAATACGGTATTCAAAAATATTTTCTAATTTTTGTTTGTCATCGTTAAATGCAATGCATTGTTGGTAAATACATTGCAAAATGCGTTACTGTTTTCATATTAGTCTTTTCATTGTAAATACCCTCCCAGAAATATTTACTTCTACCCCCAGTACTTACTAAACTATTACATCCCTTCATTATTTCCAATCATCTTTGTACATTACATTATTTGTGCACCAAGATGAAAGCACCCCCAAAAACACAACCCCCGCAGGGCTTCTTAAACGTGCCCATCCCAACATGGGGTCTGTTCGACCTTACGGGCGGATTGGAAGACGGCCAGACGCCCATAGACGTCGGTTTCGGCGTCATCGCCAACCCCACCAACAATCTCGGCCTGAGTCCCAGAGCTTTGTACGAGCTGGGAAACGACCCGAAATTGAGTGCGACCCAAGGAGGTTAGTGCTGTTTTTGATGGCCTGTATAAATATTCAAATCAAAGACATATTACCTTTCTTCAGGTCCTTCACAATCAGTTGGCATATTGCCAGGTGGAATGTCACCACTTAACTGCAAATTGCCAATGTGCAACCCATTCATGCAGGTATTTCGATCGCTGTTGTTTACCACCACCAAACTGGTGACAGAAATTCGTTTTGCAAACAGTGAACTGTACATAATTCTCAGACAACCGGTGTGGGAGTGGATGTGGACTTGCCGGACGATATTTTGCAAGGGGGACTTGACTTTCCAATCCCTCTAGCAGAAAATGGGATTGGCACCAGGTTCCCGCTAAGCGGAGGCATTAGGAATGGCACGAGTCCAATCAATGTCAATTATGCTCATCACGCTGGACCGGTCAGTTTTTTGTCACATTAAAATCGATGCACTTTTTACGATCAAACTTCTTCAATGCAGATCGATCCGTTCAAAAAGTTGTGGGACCCGAAGAAGGAAACACGAACTCAAACACAAGTGATCAGGGAATACGGTCCGACTGATTTCAGGGGGCAAGGTTTGTAGTTTGAAGACTGTTCATGGGAAACTTCACTGTAGAAACATTAATTATGCCATATTTACTCGAAAAATTCCCCCATACGATAATTCCTCCCTGATAGATGAGTCAGGAAAAAAGCCCCCCTGAATAATTCAGTCCTGTTAATTGAGTGAGGATAAAAATTATGCCTTGAATCAATGCCCCAACTGTTATGCAGCACAATTCATAAAATGAATTGATAGAAACATGCCTGAAAAATTTGATGAATCAATCAATCCACTTGAATAATTCCCCATTTTGAATACCGTATTTCTTCTAATAGAACGGCATACCTCCAATAGAATGGCACCTCCAATAGAACGGCAGGTTTTGGCACATTTTTGCGCTCACGAAAACAATAGAACGGCAGCCTCCAATTGAACGGCACCTCCAATAGAACGGCAGGTAGGAGTTACGTTGGGAGTGTTCCAAAACACATAAATGAATCAAAAATGGATGGTGAGAACATGCAAAGCATTCAAATAGGTGTTAAATCTCAAGTTGATGCTCTAATATTAAAATATTTCTCGAGCCTCATTAAAAATAAGGCTATTTTGGAATGACAAATCAGTGCTAAAAAATGGTTAAGAAAATAGAATGGCAGCCTTCAATAGAACGGCATCTCTAATAGAACGGCAGGTAAAAAAGTTGACGAAAAAAATAGAAGAAATACGAAGAAGATTCTATTAGAAGAAATACGGTAGTTCCATTTAGATGAAACAATCATTAGCCAGTGGATTTATTCAAGGACCTAGGTAAATATGGTACAAAGTCCCTTCAATCTTTTGTTTACACTTGACCAGTCAATTTCAATCTACAGGTCTGGTAATGCCTCAAGCAGCAACCCAAAACAATCCAGCTTCTCTGATCAATAATGGCGCCAGATCAAGTGGCATTGTCAGATCTGTATTTCGCAGGAGAAAATTCAGCACTAGATGAGTTCCCACTGCCCGCACATTATGAGCTTGTAGTGATGGAGTGATTATCACCGAGTGATAGTGAAAAATATTGTTTCAATCTGTTAAGTTGATTTATTTACCTATGTATTTTTTATTGCGTAAAGTAGATGGAAGTAATGAAGATAATGAAGTAATTATGAAAAAAAAAAATTCGAGTATACCTCTTGTTGGAGGGATGAACACTATTGTTTTTACACTAGATTGTGCAAATAAATAAACAATTGTGGACAACAAAACGACTCACTGGCACCACACACGCTAGTTTTCATGGTTCCAATTTGAAAACTTGACCGAAATCTTGTCGATCTCGACCAAACATTAGTTGATAGACTGATAACGATGGCAAAAAAATATTAGAAAATTCATAATTATTCTCGCGCCCGTCTAAAGATTTCTCAACTTCTGCACCCGAATATGCCCGCAAGCCCAGGCCCCAGATTTAATTGGGCAGACAAATTTTTGCCCTCCCTGCCTGGCACCTGACACGCCCGTCACGCCTGCCAGGCACCTGACACGACCATAGCGCCTGCCAGACGTGCCCTCACTCGTGCCAGATTTGCCCAAAAAATGGCTAACGAGATTTAATTGTGAGGGCACGATAGGCAAGACTGAAAAGAAAAGGAAATATCTGCCCTGCACCCTGGGGGTGCAGGGCAGACATAATTTACTACAAAAACGTATGAAGACGTACAAAAAAAACAACGTGAGAAAGCTTAACAGCCGGCCAAAATTTGAAAATCGCCTAAAATATTTAAGTAAAGTAGGTTAGATAGAGCTTAAAAGGGTTATAACTATGTATATAAACGAAAATAGCGATGTTGACGGTGAAAATTTGCATCCTTAACAAACTTTCACCTTCAAATTCGCCATTTTCAGCTACATAAATTGTTATTTACCTATTTAACATGTATTAGTAGCGATTTCGAAATTTTGGCCAGCTGCCAAATTCACTTCTTCCATTTTCGTTTTTCTTTTCGGGAGTAAAATCCCGCCAGACGCCTGACAGCTGCCTCCCGACACGCAATTGAATCTCGGTCTGCCTGGTAGTCGGGCGGCGGCTGTCAGGTGCCTGGCGCGAGGGCGGGTCGGGAGGGATTTTACTCCCGAAAAGAAAAAGAAAAATGGAAGATGTGAATTTGACAGCCTGCCAAAATTTCGAAATCGCCATGAATACAATTAAAATAGGTAAATATCCATTTACGTAGATGAAAATGGCGATTTTGTAAGTGAAAGTTTGTTAACGCGCCAAATTTGAGCGGTTTTGAGGAAAACAGGGGCGGGCGGGCGGACGCGGGCATGCCTGTCCAATTAAATCTCGACTTGCCAGACACGCCCGTCATGTCCTCCCTCTCAGGGATAATCTGCCCAATTAAATCTGGGGCCAGGTGCCTATTATCGACGTTTTTCCCATGCAAAATTGTGATTTTCGTAAACAAACTTGAGCACGCGAGGGTGTCAAATTTCTGTTTTCCGAAGGCAAATTTTTTTTCCGTTTTCCGGCCACTGAATTTTTTTTCCGTTTTCCAGCCACTAAATTTTTTTCTCCATTTTTCTGGCTCATTTTCTGTTTTCTGGCAAAATTTTCAGTTTTTCCATCTTGTATTTCTTTTTGCTGGTTCAACCGTCTGTTTTCTGTTTCAGCCAACCTGGTAAACATGCATACAGGTTTTCAATTATGTAAATTTTTTAGTTTCCATCAAAATTTCAGCAGTTTTTTTACCATTTCTATCTAATTTCAGCAAATTGTTCCCGATTTTCCAGCAAAATTTCAGCATTTTTCCATTTCCATGCAAAGTTCAATTTTCCGTTTCCATTTTTTCCGGCCTTGTTTTCCGTTTTCCGGCTGCTGAATTTTTCTGTCCGTTTTACGGCAAGTGCAAATATTTTTCCGTTTCCGTTTTCTGGCAAGTGCAAAACTTTCCCATTTTCGTTTCCGTTTTCTGTAAAAAATTTTTGACACCCTCCTAAGCGCGCGTCAATTCGGAATTTGTGCGCTTGTGTCGCTAGTGTGCGAATGACAACACCAGCTAGTACACAAAGGAGAGGATGCGCATCAAAATAAATATGTGCGCGCAATGTAAGCATTACACTCTGGTTTATTACCGAAAAACGTATATTTATCCTAAATCGGGTGCTGGCCATTTTCTCTAGACAAGTGACAAAAAGTATCAGTGTAAGTTGTGAGTCAAGTAACAAGTAAAATTGAAAGTGACGCGTATTTTCATTCAGTAATTTGCTCACAATATACGTACGTTTCTTGGATAAATGGATGCAGAACAAAAGTGGCGCTAACAAAAAAGTTTATCCCACGGAATAAAAGTTGCATGTACATTGTCACGGTGCCAAAACATAACCTTTCACGTTGGCGCGCACCCAACATTTTATCTCCCCATTATTTTGAAAATTTGCGCCGTTTTTCGTTGGAACTGGTTCCATTCGTCGAAAAAGAAAATTCTCTTTATCCTGCACCTTTTCTTGGAAAACGGAAGTGTTCTTCTCGATTCTGTCCGATATTGGCCTTCAGTTTCGTTCGAAACTTGTTCCCGATGTTCGCGTGGTTCGATGCAATGCGTCTGCGAGTTTCCAGTGAGGTAAGCGCCGTTTCAACTTCCAATATTCGCGTTTTTCTCGACGGAAGTCTTGATTCTAGGAATGTAGAAGTGTCCAAAGTTCATTTATCATTCTCTGAAATATCGGCCGTAGGCTGGTGTGCTAATGAGTTTTCGAAAATTCTTACCCATAACGGCTTTTGAATCTTTACTGTCTACAATTTTTTACTCGTTTCGTATCGCAGAGCCAGCCTGTCCCTGGCCGGATTTCGACAATCGACCGTATTATCTGGATTATTAACTTGCCACTTTTCCCAATCCATGGGGCCGCTTCGATTCCCAGTGCCCGATTCTCCACGCTGACTCCGCCCACTCGGTTGGTGCCTTTTGAAGGGGGCATGCCTAATACGCACATCTGCCTGTTACGCACATTTGCCCGTTTTTTCACTTGACACTTTTTCAAGTGATTTTCAGATATGAGTGAAGTGAAAAAAGTTGCGCAATGACATTAGTGAACTTTTTCACTTCACTCATATCTGAAAATCACTTGAAAAAGTGTCAAGTGAAAAAACGGGCAAATGTGCGTAACGGGCAGATGTGCGTATCAAAAATAGTCATTTTTCACTGTTTTTTCACTTGACACTTTTTCAAGCGATTTTCAGATATGAGCGACGTGAAAACAGTTGACTAATGTCATTGCGCAACTTTTTTCACTTCTCTCATATCTGAAAATCACTTGAAAAAGTGTCAAGTGAAAAAAACGAGCGAATGTGCATAACGGGCAGATGTGCGTATTTCTACACCCTCCTTTTGAAGGCCATTATTGGTGCGCGCGTGTTGCCGTTTGTGTCTGATCTAGCCGAACTGTGGTCACTTAGTGTTCGTTGGCATGTGCCAAGTGTTACCACACATGTAATTCAAAAAGACGCAGAAACTGATTGCTGTCTATTCATTCCTTCTGTTATATATGTTGCCATTGCTTAGCACTTGCCAATGCTCAATGGAAAAAGAGATATATTCGCTCTCTCAGGCTCGTGGGCGGAGCATGGACTAGGCGCCGCGTCCTGGTGCCTGTCTGTCGCTCGGCTGTGCTGTTATCTTGGCTTTGGACGTGTCGCTGCAGTGTGGCTTGTGTGCGACGCGCTGCTACTGCTCGTGACGCTGTTGATACAGCGTTCGCACGTGTGATCTCGTCTTTCCATGTGGGTTGGGGCTAGGGTTGAAAAAAAACACGTTTTTTTCACTCGAAGTGTGTCTAAAAAGACAACGTTTTTTTAAAATAAAAAACGTTTTTTTTAAAGCTCCCAGATATGACCTTGTGTCAACATATATAGGTATATCAGACAGTGGCAATACTCTGTGATGTTATATATGACCATATAATGGCTGTTGAGGCATGGGATAGCATTATAAGTGGTCATTTGTGTCAAAAATATCGATTTTTTTGTCGATACGTTTGTATATCCCCTTATAGTCAAATGTTCATGACTTCAGGTAAAACTTGGCACGGAATAGTGATGAAACAAGGTTATAAAAGGAGGTTGTTACTTTGGGAGTGAATTTACACACTGTGGAGGTACATGGAAACAAATAACCTCAATATTATAAACTGCCGGTCAATATAAACTGGCTTTCGCTCAAAATTTTTTCAAAAGTTTGTAGTTAGATCCAGGAAGGGAGTTCAGCCAAGGTGTTTGTATTTTTGGATAGCCCTAACATTTGTCTACTCGCACCCCCGGGGGGACCCCTGTGGCTGCACCCCCGCAGCCACAGGGGTGCCTCCCATAAATTTTTTTCATTTTTGAGTTGGTCAATATAATCAAGCTTTTGTGGCATTTTTTTTGCTCGCTTTACACGGAATGTGTAAAGCGAGCAAAGCTATACGATTTGGATACTTCAGGTGTAGAAATTCACGCTCTTTCTTTTGAGCATGGATTCAAGCCCTGTATCCAAAAAAATCGTGACTTTTTAAAAAAGTTTATCGCTGAATAAAAAAAATTTTCGTTACTGAATCTACAGGGTGGGGGTAAAAATTTAACTGTGGGGGGGGGGGGTGAAAACTTAACGATGGGGGTTGAAAATTTGACATAGTATACAGAAAACTATGGCGCACATTTTGAATACATCACCCCCAGACGGCGCATGCCTATTCCGCATTTTGGCCTATTCCGCATTTTGGCCCATCCCGCACATTTAGCTGCCCATCCCGCATTTTGGCCTATCCCGCATCTTGCCGGTGGATTTAAGTTAAATCAATATTGATTTAAGACGTTGAGCTTAGGCATGCACATTGTGGCCTTGAATTCCCTGTAAAATTCAGTCGTTTTGGAGTTTTGAATTTTTGAATTTTTGATATTTTTGAAAAATGAATCGATTTTTATGCGTTTCACCTAGTGATCAAAAATTCGAAAAGGCCAAAAAAATGGAAACTTCAAAAATGTTTTCAAATCTTTGTTTTGCCATCGTTAGTGAATACTGCAATCATTTTTATGAACATGTTTTGCACCTGCGTCAATAAATATTCGAAGTTGTAATGAGGAACTCCAAAAAGTCTTTTTGAATTTTTCAGGGAATTCAAGGCCCCAATGTGCATGCCTAAGCTCAACGTCTTAATTTAACTTAAATCAATATCAACAACAATGATTTGTAATGCATCTGAACGGCATCAACATCGTATCTACGTTCCTAATTTTATAATTATTTAGCCGTTTACCTATTTAACTGTCCATCCGGATAATGTCTTTTATATTGCCGCCGGAAAACAATTTGCAATACCTGAGCAATTAAGTGATTATTGTGTGGGCAGTTCACGGCTGATAATATTTTAATTGATCAGCGCCAACCGCGAACTGCCCACACAATAATCACTTAATTGCGCAACACGCAATTAAGTATGGGGGGCAACTGTGGGGGGGGCAATTGACAAGCGTCGCGTGTGATTTGCACGTGCGGCGCACATGGGGAGTTCCATACCAAGAGTTCACTATTCCGCATTTCGGCCTATCCCGCACACAAACCCATCACGCACACTGCCTATCTCGCACATTACACCGGCAAGATGCGGGATAGGCCAAAATGCGGGATGGGCAGCTGAATGTGCGGGATGGGCCAAAATGCGGAATAGGCCAACATGCGGAATAGTGCACCGTCAAATATTTTACCTCCATGATAGATAGATAAGCTAGTTAGCTCGTCGAGTAGCTTGATCGAGATCAGAAATTGAACCTCAACTTTCAAGTATTCTTTAATTTCTTTGTCGCTCCATGCAGGCTACCTTTGACTGCTGGAAACCTGTGGTGCACGAGACGGATACCAAACCGTCGAAGGGCATGCTGCTGAGGTGCCGCTCCCAGACCCTGTAAAGAGCCCTGTAAAATGTTAAATGACATGCAAAGTGTCTGAAGTGATGTAAAATGCCCTGCAAAATGGCAATTTGGTTGCCATTTTGCAGGGCATTTTACATGACTTTAGACACTTTGCAGGGCATTTTACACGACTTCAGACACTTTGCAGGGCATTTTACACGACTTCAGACACTTTGCAGGGCATTTTACATGACTTTAGACACTTTGCATGACATTTGACGTTTTACAGCGCTCTTTTCAGGGTCTGGGAGTGTCCCCAGGGACGTCGCACAGCACAAAAATGTGAAGAAAGTCTATGCAGATGACAAAGGGACGCCGTTTATTCAATATGTGTGGAATGAGACTTTTCGTATCGATTTTATGCAAATTCCGAATGGTGTCATTGCTGCGCATGCGGTCAAAATCGCGTAATTGGGCTTTTCTGTAGACGAATTTCACTTGAAATGCTTCTAGTCTGGCAAGAGTTTTTCAACGGTTTCAAAAAACCTTTAAAAATGCTTTACCATTAGTGGTTGTTTTCATTGGTTTTGTTGCATTTTTTGTGTAAAAGCTTTCATTTTTCCATGCTAGTGTAATAATATGAAAAATAAGCCGAAAATCGCCACCTAATATGCTATTCCATTCATCCATAGCCATTGTATGGTAATATTTAACATCACAAAGTGCTGGCACTTGTCTGATATACCTGTATGTGTTGACTCAGCAGCATATTTGGGAGCTTTTGAGAAAGGCGTTGTTTTTAATGATCGTTTTTTAAACGTATTTTTTAAACCAGGTTTAAAAAAGTTTGTTTTCTGTCGCTACTTCCCTCATGTGTATTTTAAGCCCCATACATGAAATTAAATGATGAAATGAAAGTGAGTTTTCTGGCAGTTAGCGTTTTCAATGGAAAATCGTTTGCTTTGCAACGGGGCTCTCTTAAATCTTTGTTGTAATGATTTTGCATGGTGTTTTTGCCACGATTTTTGCCGTCACGATTTTTGTCATTCTCTAATCTTTGTCCATTTTTACGTTTTTTTCCGATGCATAGTGATGGAAAACAGCGGGTGTACCTAATGATGCTAATTGCGGAATTTTTTCCAACCTCCGGACTGAATTTGACTAGGAATTTTTTCAATCGGACATCTTTAAAAATCCATTTTTAAAGAAGTTTAGTTTTCACACGGCTGATAAACCGTCCATGTGACAATAAATTCAGGGATGTACGCCCAAAACAACATCCTAAATGTTTCTTAAAGACCTTTTGAAATGTGCTGACATTTTCGTAGTATACTCCGGTCACTTTACACCTTGCACGCGTGGTTCCCGCTGGAAGTGTGCCAATGATGGTTAGCGCGTGCGAGTTTCATAAAAAGATGCCACAATTGATTCTTTTTATAATGTTATTCATGAACACATTCACATCGATGAATTTTTTTCATCTTTTTTTACGGAAATCGCATGATTTATTGATCATTGGCACGCTTCCAACGCGAGACATAAATCAGTGCGAGGGCAGAGTATCATGTATGCCGAGTATAATCAAACTGCTATGAAAATATTGAAAAGTTATCCCGATCATTTAAAAAAATTCCCCAATTGATAATCCAGCGTTCAAACCGTGGGACGAAATTAAATTTTGTTTTTGGGGAATGGTTGTGCAATAGTTGTCATTTTGATTATATGGAATGGTTTTCACTCCCATTTTTGCAAATGTAAGGAAATTTTTGGCCCAAAATAGAGATTCAGTCATTAAAATTTAATAAAATGTTAATACCTGCCTTTTTCCATCTGTTTGTTTCTTACTCCGGTTACTTTACACCTTGCACGCGTGGTTCCCGTTGGAAGTGTGCCAATGATGGTTAACGCGTGCGAGTTTCATATAACGATACACAATTTATTCTTGTTATAATGTTATTCATTAAAATATTCACATCGACGAATTGTTTTTCATTTTTTTTACGGAAATCGCATGATTTAATAATCATTGGCACGCTTCCAACACGAGACATAAATCAGTGCGACGGCAGAGTATCATGTACGCCGAGTATATCTGTCTCGTTATTTTTCTTACTGTCAGTGATCTTGTAAAATGCACTCAGCTCAAAGCCTGATAAATGGCTTTTTTACTTTGTGCACACTCATATTTACAGGTTGTTTCAGTGAACATGGTGCTTTCGTTACACGATTCGTTGCAGATTAGATTTATATTGTGTACTTGCCAAAGTGTCAATTGCTGTTTTTGGCCAATCAGTAAGATTTTGTACATTAAATTTCAATCAAATATCCAACATTATGCAGCAGTTGATAATTTTTATAAGTTCGGACAACAGGAGAACATTCTAGAACTAGGGAGAAATTATTGTCCAAAAACGTTCCCATAATGTAATTAACGCTCTACACACACTAGCTATCAACTGACTTTTTGGAAGTTCACATATCAGCTTTGAACGCATTTGAGTTTACTGGAATGAGGTGGCAGTCAACTACAGTTGATTGAGATTAAAAAAAGATTCATTTCAGTAAACCCAAATACCTATATTTAAAGTTGATTACGTAATGAGTTCTCGAAGTTTCGTTTGAAAGCCAGTGTGTGTAGGAGGTATTATACATAAATAGGTAGTTAAATATACTCGGCGGACATGATACTCTGCCCTCGCACTGATTTATGTCTCATGTTGGAAGCATGCCAATGATTATTAAATCATGCGATTTCCGCAAAATGTGATAAAATTCATCGATGTGAATATGTTAATGAATAACATAATTACACCAATCAATTTTGTCATTTTTTTATAAAACTGGCAAGCGTTAACCATTGTTGGCGCACTTCCAGCGGGAACCACGCGTGCAAGGTGTAAAGTAACTGGGGTATACTAAAGGTAAAGCTTTTTGAGAATGTTGCAGTTGGCCAAAAAGCAGCAGTAGGCCTTCACTCGTTTATCACAGGGAGGTCAAACCAGCCTTGTGCAAATATATCAAAGAGGATATGTTTCATGTTTACCTATTTAGCTTTAGTGGCAATTTTTAAGAAATCTAATTCACACGGCTTTGATGTGACAACAATCAAGTTGAGAAAATTGACTTAATGTTGAAATTCACAATATTGTCAATTGAAAAAGTGCATGTCCAGTTTGCATCAAATGCACCACTGAATGGCCCATACCGCACACTGCAAAGTGGCACGGGCGGTTCGGACGTTTTTAATTTCCGCCCGGGCGGAATTGTAAGGTCGGTTCGGACGATTTTATATACGACAAATCTAAAAAAACTACTGAAAATTGGGTCGGTTCGGACGATTTTTAATTCCACCCCTCTTTTTGATTCCACCTTCGAATTCCGACCATGCAAAAAACGTCCGAACCGCCCGTGCCACTTTGCAGTGTGCGGTGGGCCATTAGGTAGGACTCTGCTTGTGCAATTATTTTCTGTTCTGTTTTGAGCACAAAGTTTTCTGAAGCAAAATTTTTTTGGATACACCTGGTGCCGGTTCCGCAAGTGGAAAAGTTAAGAGTTAAAAGTTAGAGTTGAGTAAAATGACAAATGATAAGTGAAGAGTAAAGTTAAAAGTTAAGAGTTGAGTAAAATCATTTGTCGTTTTACTCAACTCTTAACTTAACTCATAACTTGTCATTTGTCATTTTACTCAACTCTTGAGTTTTAACTCTTAACTTTTCCACTTGCGGAACTGGCCCCTGAACAGAAAATTACAAAAGAAATTTTTGGCGAAATAATAAACCCATCTCGAAATAATCGCCCCTCGTTCAACACTCCCCTCAAAATTTCCACTGTAAAAAAAACCGTGGGGGTAATACGGTATTGGGAATTTCATTGATTTTCTCAACTTAAACGTTTCCGTCTTGTGAACATTTGGTGCTTTTATAAGTTTGTGTAAGGCCCTGTTTACACGGATTTATGGTGACGACAAAAATTTTGTGTCGTCACAGACATTTTTTGATAAAAATTGGTAATTTTACATGCGTGACGACCAATCGGCCTCGATAAATTTGGTCGTCACACATGTAAAATCAGCCTCGATAAATTTTGATAAACAATTATGCAAATTTTGTAAACATTTTACATGTAAATAGGTGACGTCACTTATAGAATGTCATCACAAGCATAGCTCGTTCACAGCTTGTGACGACAAATTTGAGTCATGCCTGTAAGTGAAGTTCAAGTTTGTTGGAGTTTTGCAGATCAGCCTCGCTACCGAGGCCGATTTTCATGACTCCGACAATTTTTTTTGTGATCCACATCTCACTCATTTCTCAACCGATTTGATCCATTGAACACTTGTAATGATCAGGAATTCCTGTAGATTCCATTTTTGCTGTCGGATTAATGATGGCTGAACTCGTTAAGCTGATGTAAGCCGAGACTTTGACACACGTTTTTGACCATGCTCAACAATGGCAAAAACACACAATTTTAAATTTGTTTTACACAGAAACTCAAAAACTCAAAACTAAGTTTTTTTATTGGAGAACACAGAAACATATAACACATAGTAAAGTTTATTGAGCGATTTTCAATTAAAATAAGAGATAACTATACCATATTTCCTCTAAATACCCCCAGGGGGTTTATTTTTTCATAGTTGAAATTTTGAGGGGGGTTATTCGAGGGGGGGGGGCTTATTATTTCACCAGAAATTTTTCGAACTCGCAGTACTAATTTGTTGTTTGTAACGTACACCAGGGGTAGGAAAGGGGGGGGGGTTACCCCCCCCCCAAATCGCCCAGCTATCTATCTATCCCAGAGGCCGCTCAGCTATTTATCTATCCCGGAGCCGGAGGCAAAATTTTAGGCTACTATCCCCTAAACCCCCCCCCCCCAAATCAGCCAGCTATCTACCTATCTGGAGCGATTTTTGTGAAACTATACCCCAATATTCACTCAAAATCGCTATTTTTCATACCTATATATAGATTTTCACCTCCAAAATCACTAGTTCGTGCATCTAACTGCCTATTTTGAGCTATTTTTAGTACTATATGTCCTTATGTACCCATTTTTAGCCATTTTTCACCTACTTTTAGCAATTTTTCTCCTTTTTCTCCCTTCTATGCCTATATATTGAACCCCCGCGAAACCCCCCCCCCAAACCCCCCCCAGAAAATTTTTCAGCTATCTATCCCTCTGGAGGAGTGATTTGCTATCTATCCAACCCCCTGAAGGGCCAAAAACTAGAATACCCCTGACATACACAGACCTAAAAAATGCAACAATAAGCACCATGTATAAGAGTCTATACACATTTTAGTATGTAGATTGTGTAAACCCTGTTCTAACATAACACAGTCATTGTTTTTAACATAAATTCTGCATTGCCAGATCACAAACCGCAGTTTTGCCATGTACATTCTCTGTACACTCAACTGGGGGGGGGGGTTATTTCGAGAATGGTATATAAACAGGCATATAGGCAAAATCTGCGATTTTGAAGGTGTAACACTACAAAATGATATGAAAATCAATGATTTTGAGTGAAAAAGGGATCAGATAGATAGATAGCTGGACGATTTGGGGGGGGGGGGCTAGGGGATAGTAGCCAAAACTTTTGCCTCTGGGATAGACAGATAGCTGAGCGGCATCCAGAACAGATAGATAGCTGGTGGATTTGGGAGGGGGGGGTTAGCCCCATTCCCAGCCCCAGTGGGATACCCCTGAAATTCATAAATAAGCGCATTTTGGCACCAATGCCAATCCATCCACGGCGCAGCACCCACACATGGCACCAGCACCATAACACCATTCTGCTTTTACAGGGCTAAATGTGAGGAGGGTGCCCCCCCATCCACTTGGCTCCGTATACAACCCCCATTTCCCCCAAATGCTCCAGCTATCTCTTCCTCCTGGAGGCTGGTCAGCTATCTATCCTTAAAGTAAATTTTCGGCTACTTTCACCTGCACCCTTCCAAATCAGCCAGCTGTCAATTCTTACAGAGTCAATACATAGTTCTTGAAAGTACTGCACTTTTTTCAGAGTTTCAAAGTTTTTGTTAAAAGTACTGAAGTAAATGTGTATTTAAAGTATTTAATTTTTACTCCCCCCTGAGTACAGAAAATGTAAAGTAGAATTTTATTCATTCACTCAAACATGAAAAAAATACTTGTATTTGCCTGAAAACATAAAAGTGAGTATTTGAGAAATTTTTTGCCTGAATTTTGATGCAGGATTTTTGATTGGGGGCTGCTTCAGTATGGAGCCCAGTGAACGGGGGGGGGGGGGCTAAGCCCCCCTTAAAATTTTACCTATAATGTGATGGAGAATTGGGATTACAGGGCTGATTTTTGTACCTCTGTGTGATGGAAAAATGTGCACTTGGATGCAAAAATTTTTACATCACACCTTGAAAATTGCTACCAAAAGTTGATTTTCCCTGTGTTTTTCAGGTCCAACCCTGGGAACAGGGGGATGCTGCAGCCCCCATGCCAACCCCTTGGATACCAGAGTTGTTCAAATACTGGTATTTTTGGAAAGTGTAAGTGTAAGCATAAATACACTTTCCAAATTTTAAGTATGGATACCAAAAGTGTAAGGTATTTTAAAAATACCCAGGAAAGTGTAAAAAAGTGTAAGTGTAAATTTTTTTTTAGAAAGAGCTCTCACTGTTGAGCATAAGAAAACACCGCTGTTTTCACCTTTAGATCAATTTATCTATCATTGTCATTCATTATTTCACATTTTACTGTCAATTATGAAACATTTCAGACTGTAACAAATTTAGTGGTATGAAGTTGCCTAATAATGGCACTTTTTCAGTGTTGATATTTTACTGTTAAAGCAATGTGATACACACTGTTTAAATGCAAGAATGTACATGCAGCAAATATCAATGCAAAAGACAGTCGACTTTGTGTCCAGCTGGTGAATTTAAATTGATATTATCCTTTTTTACAAAAGTATGATGAAACTGTAGAATACTATAATGAGTACTGTTCAAAGGTCAGAGATAGTGCTAGTTTATACATTCGCCATATTTTCTACATTCAATGCATAACTGCATACCGTATTTCCTCGAAATACCCCCCGGGGGGTGATTGTTTCATAGTGGTCTCGAGAGGGGGG
>CAXIWS010000740.1:0-20315 GCA_964036195.1 Sphaerolaimus hirsutus | reverse complement strand
TGGTCTATAAAAACATGGTCATTTTGCATGGCCGATCTGGCGGGTTGACTTCGGAGCTCAATAACTCGACCATTTTTGGGCCGATTTGGACAGTTGAACACTTAAAATGATCGACATATGCTGTAGATTCCATTTTTGAGGTCGCATTAGTGATGTCTATATTTCTTACGCCGATTTGACCCAGTTTTTAAACGCCAAAAAAATTTTTTCTGAACATGCGATCGTATACTTTAGACCACGAGAAGTCGTATACCAAAAGAACGAGTACAATATCTCGTTCCAATCAAAAGTTATAGCACTTCAAACTTTTTCCTCCCATCCACATAAATTACCCTTGATATACTTCTTTTGATAGCTCAATCTTAAAAAGGCAAGATTTTTATGATATATATTACTTTTCTGCATTCAAAGGCATACATGTTTGGATATGGCGTCCACTTTTTGTTGGCTTTAGCCATTTTTAATGGGATATACTTCTTTTTGGTGGCCACGGGCCCACTAGGATATCCATTATTATTATCAACAATGATGTCATGATTTAGAAGACCACAAATGTGTGGTGTGTGGTCCATAATACCACAACTTTGACTATGAATATGGAAAATGTTGAGTACAGGGCCGTATCCAGGGGGGGGGCGGGGGGGGGGGGGCTGCAGCCCCCCCCCTCCCGGGGCGAGACCAGAAAGTGACCGGAAAATTCCGACTTTTTCAACGTCAGCGTAAAAAATTTTGCGCGCAAGCGCGCATTCTTCACCAGACATAAGGTATATTATCATTCGATTTGCTTCATGTGACCGCAAATCGTTGTAAATACACTCAATGTTGTGTTTTTGCTGTTTTGTATGTATATTTACATACATATACAGCGTTCCATGGCGCTGACACCAACGCCAATGGCGCCATGGCGTGGCACCGTATAAAGGCGCCAGCGCCATGGCGCCATTTCGCCACTATGTAGGTATAATTTTAGGGGGGGGGGCTGAGCCCCCCCCCCTCGCCGGCCTCCGTAAACAAGCAGCCCCCCCCGCTCAAAAATCCTGGATACGTCCCTGGTTGAGTAAATACATGATGTGAAAGCTATTGTAATTATCGGAAAATGTAAGTGGAAGATGAATACCATTTCCAAATTTTTTATTATGACACTAGTGACTAGAGTATAAAGTAAAATTTAAACAAAAATGATAAAAAATAATTTAAGTAAAATAAAATCAATGTGTAAAAATTTTTTGATTAGAAAAAAATTTATAAAAATTGAATTTAAACTTAAATCAAAATAATAAAAAATAACCAAAAAAAAATATTAGAAAAATTCAATTTAAATATAAAAAAAATTCATTTATTTGGATTTTTATGTAAATTAAATTTTAAAAAGTAGATAAGAAAAAAATTAAAAAGATAAAAAAGATAATGTAAAATGATAAAAGCTAAAATATATTTTAAAACTTATTTATTTATTCTAATTTTCAAACAAAAAAAATCAACAAATTGTTTTAAATTTTTTTAATACAATACAATTAAAATTAAACTAAAATCAAAACCAAAATAATAAAAAATGATAAAAGTTAAATGTAAATATAAAAATAATTCATTTTTTATTTTAATATAAATTGAATTGAAAAAATTAAGTAGATAAGAATAAAATTAAAAAGCAAATAATTCAAAATGATAATAACTTGAATATAATTTAAAAAAATTATTTAAGTGTATTAATTTCAACCAAAAAAATCAGCAATTTTTTTTCAATTTTCTTTAATATAATTCAATTTAAACTAAAATAAAAATAGTAGAAACTAACCAGAATAAAAAAAATATTACAAAAATTTAATTTAAATATAAAAATAATTCATTTATTTTGATTTTAATATAAATTAAATTATAAGAATAAAGTAGATAGGAATAAAATTAAAAAGCAAATAATTTAAAATGATAAAAAGCTCAAATATAATTAAAAAAATTATTTATTCATTTTAATTTTCAAACAAAAAATCAACACATTTTTTATTAAAAAAATTAAACACATTTTCAAAAAAAATTTTTATTAAAAATATATAAATATTTTTTTTGTGTTTATTTTTTAATAAAAATATGTTAAAACAAAGAAACAAATATAAAAGCATGAGTATAACAAAAAATAATAATTTTTAAAAAAAATATAAAAAGTAATAATAATGATTTTTAAATTTGAAAATTTAAAACAAAATTTAAGATAAACAAGTTTAAATTTTTTTTGCGTTCATTAAATTTAAAAAAACAAACAAAATAAATTATTTTCAAATTTAAAAATTCAATAACTTTAAAAAAATAAACATCTAAAATTAAAAAGTTTGAAAAATAAAATAATTTAAAAAAACTTTTTTATTTATTAGCATCTCCTTGTCACGCAAAATCCGTTTTTAACTAAACTGGACCCAGTATAAAATCAAGCAGCACTTTCAGCACACATGCGCATTTTACACAAAACACGCAAACTCAAATAACTTTTCTAAATCTCAATCAAAATTAGCCAAAAAGAGCTCATTTGAAAGCTCTTGTCCCAGCGCACATCAACAAAATTTTTTTATTGCATACTTTGTATTCAAATTTTAAATTTATTCATGTTTTAAGATTTCAAACCGCTACTGTCCTAAAGTGGGCGGAGCCTGTAACAAATTTTTTGTAAAATAATAAATTGCATCATAAGCTCTTTCATATGAGCCATTATTCAATAAAATCGGTTGTGTTACAGGGAAGTTATTGCAGTTTGAAGTCATCCCAACAACAACAACAACAACAAGAACAAGAACAGCACCTCAGAACGAAATTCTTGAAAAAATTTTTTCCAGTTCAACCAATCGGTTTGAGAATTGGAGTCAATATACTTTCCGACACGGGCTTTCCAACGGCGTAGACGGTTTCCTTGTATCTGATGGCGTTCTAAAGTTATTTGAGTTTTAATTTTCGATTTTCCGCATTTTGCTGTCTCTGACCATATTATGGGTGGGTCGCTTGCGCCCTCCCTCGGCAGCGAGGGATGGCGCTGGCGCGCCCACCCGATGTTAATACAATGCCAATGGCGCTGCCTGTGAGTGCAGTTTTTTAGATGTAATTTATGGTAGTTTACCAATTTTCAAGGTGTGAATACAGGGTTTGAAATTTGCAAGGCGCAAGCGCGCATTTTTCCATTACACAAATGTATTATAAAAAATCGACCCTGTTTTTTCACTCAATTAACTATTGAATACTAAATAGCCGAGCTTTGGCGCCACCGCCTACGCCAATGACGCCATGGCGTGACGCCCAAGACCTTGACGCCATTTTGATAACATTTAGAGGGAGATAAGCCCATCTTCCGTTCGCCAGCCTCCATAAACAAGCTGCCCCCCGCTCAAAAATCCGAGATACGTTTCTGCGTAAACGGTATGAATTTGTACTCAAGGTACAACAGAATGAATGGGCAGGCACGAAAGTCAGGTGACCCCCACCATAGAATAAATCGAGGGTGGCATTTTAAGGGGGGGGGGTCTCCAGACTTTCGTCTCGTCCCATTCCATTGTACGTTGGCCGATTTTGATGCCGTTCAAGTATGTTGGGGTTTGGGGTCGGGGCTATTACTAAAAATTTTCTTTTTCTCGAATAATCCCCCAGTCCCGAGTAGGGTTGGCCGATGTTTTTTTTTAAACGTTTTAAAAAAAAAGTTTTTTTTTAAAACATGGCGTCCGAAATGTTTTTTTTTTTTAAAAAAACATCGGCCGAAATTTTTTAGTACTAAGCACTAGGTATTTTGCAAAATTTTTGCGCGCAAGCGCGCAATTTCACACACAAATTGACATTGGTGGTTGTTTTCATTGGTTTTGTTGCATTTTTAGTATCAAAACATCCATTTCTATGTGCTACCATGGGTGAATAAGCCGACATATGTTGCTGTAATATATAATATTGAGGTAATGTGCTTCCATGTACCTCCACAGTGTGTAACTTCACTCCCAAAGTAACAACCTCCTTTTATAACCTTGTTTGATCACCATTCCGTGCCAAACTTTACCTGAAGTCACAAACATTCGACTATAAGGCGATATACGAACGATATGTTGACGAAAAATGGATATTTTTGACACAAATCACCACTTATAATGCTATCCCATGGCTCCACAGCCATTATATGGTCATATTTAACATCACAGAGTATTGCCAGTGTCTGATATACCTATATATGTTGACACTAGGTCATATCTGGGAGCTTTTAAAAAAAAACGTTTTTTTTATAAAAAAAACATTGAGTTAAAAAAAACGTTTTTTTCCAACCCTAGTCCCGAGATAAGGGTGGTCTATAAAAACATGGTCATTTTGCATGGCCGATCTCGCGGATTGACGTCAGAGCTCAATAACTCGGCCATTTTTGGGCCGATTTGGACAGTTGAACACTTAAAATGATCGACATAAGCTGTAGATTCCATTTTTGAGGTAGCATTAGTGATGACTAAATTTCTCACGCCGATTTGACCCAGTTACAGCACTTTAACTCCCATCCACATAAATCACTGCATGAAGCCAGATGCACGCTACTGCAAAAGTCCATAGCTCGACCATTTCTTGGCCGATTTGCCCCAATGAACACTTAAAATGATCAGAAAAACCTGAAAATTTCATTTTCATTGTCATTTTTTCTATACTATATTTCATCGTGATAATTACACACAAGAATTTTCGTTATTTTATTGATTGTATATCTCTATAAATTGATGATCAAAATCAAATCTTCAGGTTATTCTGATCATTTTAAGTGTTCATTGAGGAAAATCGGCCAAGAAATGGTCGAGCTATGGACTTTTGAAGTAGCGTGCATCTGGCTTCATGCAGTGATTTATGTGGATGGGAGGAAAAAGTTTGAAGTGCTATAACTTTTGATTGGAACGAGATATTGTACTCGTTCTTTTGGTATACGACTTCTCGTGGTCTAAAGTATACGATCGCATGTTCAGAAAAAATTTTTTTGGCGTTTAAAAACTGGGTCAAATCGGCGTAAGAAATATAGACATCACTAATGCGACCTCAAAAATGGAATCTACAGCATATGTCGATCATTTTAAGTGTTCAACTGTCCAAATCGGCCCAAAAATGGTCGAGTTATTGAGCTCCGAAGTCAACCCGCCAGATCGGCCATGCAAAATGACCATGTTTTTATAGACCACCCTTATCTCGGAACTGGGGGCATAATCGAGGAAAAGAAAATTTTTAGTCATAGCCCCGACCCCAAACCCAAACATACTTGAACGGCATCAAAATCGGCCAATGTACAATGGAATGGGACGAGACGAAAGTCTGGAGACCCCCCCCCCCCTAAAATGCCATCCTCGATTTATTCTATGCCCCCCACTCCCACCCAAAAAATGCTACCTGTAACTTTTTCCAGTTTTCGAAAATATGCGACAGTCAAGATGTTATTAGTAAGCAGATTTTGAAAGCAACTACTTCATATTTATTTACATAGCGTCTGCACTTACCGAACCGCAATGACTCTCCTAACGCTGTGTTCAAAACAATGGTCAAAACAGAACTAAAAATTTGATACATCTAGTACAGGTTGTGAGAAGTTGCTTGTGTAGTTGTAGTTGATCAAACGGTGCACAAAAAAACACGATACCACGAGCACAAATACGGTATGAAAAAGCACACACTTGTCTCGGCTACATGCACCACTATCCTGTTGTGTAGACACAAAATACCGCAGGCATGAAAATCCAAAACACCAGCTCTGGGGGTTCGGCAGAGAACTCTCTCTATGTGGTGACTCCCCCCGCCCTCTAAGTGTCATGAAAAAAATTCTCGGCCACCTCACACCAGTACTATCTTTCTCCGGGAGGTCTCAAATTTTCAAAAAGTTAAAATCGCGCACTCTACACGGAACTTGACCAATAACAACTACAAAAAAGAAAGTCTATACTATTCAGGCTGTAAGCTCCAACACAGCGGCACCAAAAAGCCACGCCCACTCACAGGCGGCGGAGCTGAGCACGGTGGGCGTGGCCAGCGGCGTGGCGGGCGAGTTGCCCTTGCCCTGCACCCACTCGTTGCTGTACACTTGGTCGACCGTCGGCCGGGTCGCCGGGTCCACCGATAGAAGCGCTGCGAGGGGATATGTGATGTGTTTATATTTTTGAATTCAGATCGCAAACTGGCTACTGAGACAGACAATTTGGTAACTTGGCAAGGGATCACTGATACGTCAACTTGTAATTCAAAACGACAGGTAAATTTGTAAGTTAAAATAAGTTGACAGTTGTGATGTCTACTCATCATTTGCGACCCTGACGAAAAAAATTTTCCCCAAATCAAAATCAAATCCCATGGGCAAAATTGGCCCAAAACGCACCCCTGATCAAATCCTTGGCCTGTTTGGACACGCCATGCCACTCTACGGTGTCAAACGAGAATTCGGCCTTACGGATTCTAGCTATGATGTCGTTGGCAGATTCGAACTTGGTCTTCACGTGGAACGGCACGCGGCCGGACAACATTGTGAACTGTGAGGGGTGGAGCAATGGGTGAATGATACCTAGATAATATTTAGATAAGTGTATAAGGTAAATTTGTTTTTACATAAACCGAGGAACAAATGCTAAATGGTGCTACAGAAAATTCCCTAGCACTGTTTGTACTCTTCCATCTAAAAATGACGCAACTGCAGACATGTAAACCTCGACAACTCTCCCATAGCAAACACGACTCACCAAAATCACACCCAAACTCCACAAGTCGCACTGCTGGTTATACTCGGGCAGCATGTCGCCGTCGGTCGGCAGCATGTCGGCCACGCGCGCCGTTATGTTCGCGTCCTTGTGCAGCACTTCGGGCGCCGCGTAGTGCAGCGTGTAGCACGGCGTGTTCAGAGTCGCGCCTGCGTCGAGCCGAGTGAATGGGCATCAAAAGAAACGCAAACGACAGCACCCTGTGTCTGTAGTCATGTAAACCCGCTAGTCATGTAGACCCGCCAGTCATGTATTAAAGGGGAGATTGGCACAGCACAGGGGTTAGTGGCAGTGGGATAACATGACAAGTAGAGTAAAATTGCAATGCGTGTGCATTGTTGTTGTCACTCTTTTGATGATAACACTCAAAAATAGTAAAAACTTAAATGCATAACAACTGATTTAGTTTTTCGAGTTTAATTGAGCGGTATCATAAAAAGAGTAACAAAAACAATGTGACTGCACATGCACTGCAACCCACGATATTGTAGGGTTCAAACGGGATTGACTTTTCGGGATCGGGATTCACTTTTTGAGATTTCGGGATCGGGATTAGGGTTGGCCGATGTTTTTTAAAAAAAAAAACGTTTTTGTTTTTTTTAAACATGACGTCCGAAATGTTTTTTTTTTTTTTTTAAACATCAGCCGAAATTTTTAGTGCTAAGCACTAGGTATTTTGCAAAAATTTTGCGCGCAAGCGCGCAATTTCACACACAAATTGACATTAGCGGTTGTTTTCATTGGTTTTGCTGCATTTTTAGTATCAAAGTATCCATTTCTATGTGCTACCATGGGTTAATAAGCCGTCATATGTTGCTGTAGTATATAATATTGAGGTAATGTGCTTCCATGTACCTCCACAGTGTGCATTATATGGTCATATATAACATCACAGAGTATTGCCAGCGTCTGATATACCTATATATGTTGACACTAGGTCATATCTGGGAGCTTTTAAAAAAAAACATCGAGTTAAAAAAAACGTTTTTTTTCCAACCCTAATCGGGATCGGGATTGGGGTTTCGGGATCGGGTTCGGGATTGGTATTTTGAGATTTCGGGATCGGGACGGGGTTTGGCCGGGATTGGGGTGACGGGATCGGGATTGGCATTTTTTGGGGATCGGGATTGGGCTCTAGGGATAGAGATTTTCGCCACTGTTCTGGCATTCACAGTTGTTCATAAAGGTCTCAAGACACTGTTGGATGCCAGAAAAGTGACATAAAATGGACGCTGGGGGTTTGCGTTCACATTTTTGCACGCAAAAATGTCATTTTTTCACTTTTTATAATTTTCACTATTTTTTCCGGGATCCCGGACTTGGGATCGGGATTTGAAAGTTTTTGGGATCGGGATCGGGATTGGTATTTTTGGATTTCGGGATCGGGATCGGGATTGGGGTTTCGGGATCGGGATCGGGACTGCTAAATCCCTGAATTTCACGGGATCCGGGATCGGGATCGGGATCCCGTTGGAACCCTAACGGTATGTACTCTACTTATCACCGTGCTGTGCTAATCCCCCCTAAAATACATGACTGGTAGGTCTACATGACTAGCGGGTTTACATGAATAGAAGGCTTACGCCAACAATAGGACAGACCAGATGCAGGTAGCAGTCGAGCGAAGCCGAAATCAATCAGCCGCACATCGGCGTTGTCTTCCGTGCTTTCGAAAAGGATGTTCTTCGATGGAAAACATAAGTTTAGGTTTTTAATCGAATTTTTCAGGCGTCAACAAAATTACAAGTTTTTATCACCAAACAAACCTCTGGCTTCAAATCCCTGTGCACCACATTCTTGTGATGCAAAAACTGAACACATGACACTACTTTGCGAAATATTCTCGAGGCTTCAGCTTCGGTGAAATGTTTCGCCTGGCGGAGTTTTGTCAACAGCTCGGGGCCGCGAATAAGTTCCATTACCAAATAGAAGAAATACTGATCCTGAGAATCAAGGTAACTCAGGGTAAATTCGGCAGACAGCCAAATTTTTTGGAAAAGTGCCAACCTGCAGCGTCGCGTGCAGTTTCACGATATTTGGATGCTCATAGCACAGAGTCAGTATCTGCGCTTCTCTTTTTGCCTGATTTGCAAATCGCTGAGAAATAATCTTTACGCCGTACTGGAGACCGGTCTCCTTGTGCCGGCATTTTCTGAAGTAAAGTGCATAAACATAAAACCAGACACGCTTTAGTTACATACAACCAGCCGATAAAACATACCTAACAACCGAAAAGGACCCATGTCCCAACTGGCCATCGTCAGTCAAATCAAGAACGTATTGTTTGAAAAACGCGGAATTCTGATCCTCGCCAAACTTTTGCAACGGACAGCCGACGCGATTAGCATTTTGAGCGTTCGCGTTGGACTGGTTGTCGCTGATCTGCATGGACTCGAGGTAGGCCTCGCCGATCACGTTGTCGTTGCTCAGCATCACCGACGGGCTGATGAACGAGTAGCCCTGGCGAATGGTTGGAGCACTTATTAAACGCCTTGACACACATACACCCCATATATACCTCGATAAGCCCCCCTCCAAATTACCCCCCCCCTATTAGCTGAGTGAGGCAAAATAATTCCCCGCTCGAATAATTCCCCCTTCTTTGATAGGTAGGAAAAATAACATAAAAATTAAAAAAGGTTTTATAATTGAATTCTGTAAAAACATGAAAACATTCACCTTTTGCAGCTGTTATTGGAAAGTATTGGTTTCATTGCTTGAATGATGGCATTCTGATTCATAATTATTTACTTATGCATTTATTTAGGTAATTTAGCCCCATTCATACACCCAATTAAGCATGCATTTTACTGAAGATTCCAATTGTAACATAACTCCACCCCTTGAATAACTTCCCAGTCGAAAAAGTCTGACAAAAAATAACTCCCCTGGGGACTTATTCTAGGATACACAATATGTTTTTACAACTTTCTTTACTTTCTTAACTCATTTTATTTTTAACTTAACCCATCGGATTTTTAATTGAATGACTGCCATGTGTAGGGTTGGCCGATGTTTTTTTTTAAACGTTTTTTTTTTAAACGTTTTTAAAAAAAACAAACATGACGTCCGAAATGTTTTTTTTTTTAAAAACATCGGCCGAAATTTTTAGTACTAAGCACTAGGTATTTTGCAAAATTTTTGCGCGCAAGGCAAGCGCGCAATTTCACACACAAATTGACATTGGTGGTTGTTTTCATTGGTTTTGTTGCATTTTTAGTATCAAAACATCCATTTCTATGTGCTACCAAGGGTGAATAAGCTGACATATGTTGCTGTAATATATAATATTGAGGTAATGTGCTTCCATGTACCTCCACAGTGTGTAACTTCACTCCCAAAGTAACAACATCCTTTTATAACCTTGTTTGATCACCATTCCGTGCCAAACTTTACCTGAAGTCACAAACATTCGACTATAAGGCAATATACGAATGATATGTCGACGAAAAAATGGATATTTTTGACACAAATCACCACTTATAATGCTATTCCATGGCTCCACAGTCATTTTATGGTCATTTTTAACCTCACAGAGTATTGCCAGTGTCTGATATACCTATATAAACACCTTCCCGGACAAGTTCACCACCCATTTTTTTATTTCACTTTGAATGCAATATCTCCGTCCGTGGGGGTGTTATAAAGCTGAAACTTTGTATATATAAAGTTGTAAGACCCCTCTACTCACCAACAATGGGGGAGGTGCGGCGACTCACTACAGGGTGGGTCACCCTATATGCAACAATTTTTTTGGCGTTTTTGGTGTCCCAAACAAGTTCACCACCCACTTGATTGGCTACACTACGAGAGCCATATCTCCAGCTGTGATGGCGGTATAAAGCTGAAATTTGGGGGATGTCTTGCCAACAACCCCCTTCACGATCCACCAGTGGGGCGGCTGCCAATGACCCACTAAAGCATGGGTCACTGCATATAAAGTGTCCCAAAACAAGTTCATTACCCAACTGCATTAAAAAAATGTTGCAACAACATACCTAATAAAAGAATGAATCGGGTTGGAACACTATTTCAGCCAAAAAAAATTTTTCAGTAGGGCATCCACCCTGTCCCATAAACAGCCGACTGAAAATTTCACTTTAAACCAATGTTTTGTATCACACTTAAAAAGTTGGTTTACAAAGTTCACTAGGGGAGGGTCTAAGGTTTAAAGTTATGTAAACAACATAACCTCTAAAATGCTTCCATAAGGAAATTTACTTGGGGTGAATTCTATGATGTCAAAATGATGTCATTTCAGGAAGAAAATTTGACAAAATTTTCACTTTTTCATTCACCCCAAATAAATTTCCTTATGGAAGCATTTTAGAGGTTATGTTGTTTACATAACTTTGAACCTTAGACTCTCCCCTAGTGAACTTTGTAAACCAACTTTTTAAGTGTGATACAAAAAATTGGTTTCAAGTGAAATTTTCAATCTGCTGTTTATGGGACAGGGTGGGTGCACTACTGAAAAAACTTTAATGAGCAGAACTAGGGTTCATATCTGATTAAATTTTATATCAGCTATGTTCTCACAACTTTTTTTATAATGCATTTGGGTGGCGAACTCGTTTGGGACACTTGGGTTGTTCTTAAAAAATTATCAAATTTATATGCAGTGACCCATGCTGTAGTGGGTCGTCGGCAGCCGCCCCACTGGTGTATTGTGAGGGGGTTGTTGGCAAGACAACCCCCAAATTTCAGCTTTCTACCGCCCTCACAGCTGGAGATATAGCCTTCAAAGTGTAGCTGATCAAGTGGGTGGTGAACTTGCTTGGGACACCAAAAACGCCACAAAAATTTTTTGCATATAGGGCGACCCACCCTGTAATGAGTCGCCACACCTCCCCCCATTGTTGGGGAGTAAGGGGGTCTTACAACTTAATATATACAAAGTTTCAGCCTTATAACACCACCATGGACGGAGATATTGCATTCGAAGTGAAATAAAAAAATGGGTGGTGAACTTGTCCGGGAAGGTGTTTATGTTGACACTAGGTCATATCTGGGAGCTTTTAAAAAAACGTTTTTTTTTTTAAAAAACGTTGTTTTTTTTTAAAAACGTTGTTTTTTTTAAAAAACGTTGTTGTTTTTTTTTAACGTTGTTTTTTTTAAAAAAAACATCGAGTTAAAAAAAACGTTTTTTTTCCAACCCTAGCCATGTGCAAAATAATTTTGAATTCATCTGACCCATCCCAAATGTGACCAGTGACTATTGATAATCTTTAAAGCGGCCCAATAAATACAAATACAGTTAAGACTTGTACAAATAACACGTCACCGAAATCATATTCATACATGACAATTTCATAAAGTATGTGTAAAAAATGCAATAGAGAATGAAATTTCAAAACATTCACCACAGTTTACGAGTGGAAAAATGGCACTACACAACTCCGCGAATGGTTAATCCCGATATTGACCAATCAAAATTCGCGTGTGAACAAAAACCCAAACCCCATCCCAAACACACCCTAAACAGTTTCTTGGTGTTCGCGTTGGCGTCGGGACTGTCGACGGGGCTGTACACGGGCTTCTGCTTGGTGAACTCCTCGGGGAAGTTGTGCACGTCGAGCAGACTGCGCAGCGTGGGCTCGATGGGCGGCGGCAGGCGGCGCGCTCCCAGCGCATCCCAATCCAGCGACTGAGTGGATATGGTTGTCTATTGGAGCGGCTGTGGCGGTACCCAGTGCACCAAGTGCCCATCCCAGACCCTGTAAAATGCCAAATGTCATGCAAAGTGTCAAAAGTCATGTAAACGTATGTTTGCCATTTTGCAGGGCATTTTACATTACTTTTAACACTTCTAACACATAACATTTGACACTTGACGTTTTACAGGGCATTTTACACGGTCTGGGACTAGGGTTGGGACGATATATCGTATCGAATATCGAATATCGGATATCGACCATTTTTTCATATCGAATATCGAATATCGATATCGAAAATTTTGAAAAAATATCGAATATCGATATCGAATATCGACTATTTTTTCGATATTTTTCGATATTCTGGTATTCTTTTTGAGGTATTTGTGATCCCATAAAAAATGGCTGAAGCCAACAAAACGTGGATGCTGCAGCCAAACACGTATGCTTATGAATGCACAAAGTAATATATCATATATAAATGCCAATTTATTTTCACATCGAGCTATCAAAAGTAGGATATCAAGGGTAATGTATACACATCCTTACAAAATACATGATATTAACACAGCAAACTGCATCACAAGGAAACCATACATTTGCATGGCAGCATGGCTCAAAAATTTGGCTGTTTTTTTAAAATACCAACCTTTTAAAAATGTAAAAAGCCAGCCACCCCTAGTAACAAGTATGACCTGAAGTGTTTGCTTAATAATTTGTCACCTTATGTAATTTGATTCATCCTGTTTTTATTTCATAACCTAATTTCAACTGTTGTGAGCCTCATTTAAAAAGATTATCAACCATGTTTGCGTCGAAATGGAAATACAATATGCCCCGCTGTACTAAAATATCGAAATATCGAAATATCGATATCGAATATCGAGCATATTTTCATATCGAATATCGATATCGAATATCGAGGGTCCATATCGTATCGATATCGAATATCGACTTTCAGAAAAAAATATCGAATATCGAATATCGATATCGAAAAGTCATATCGTCCCAACCCTATCTGGGACTGCCCCCAAGAGAAACGTTTTGCTTACGACTGAATTGATAGCATCGGCTCTACACACGCAAGTTTTCACCGTGACTATGTGAAAACTGAAATGGCGACATGGCGACATCCAGCCTACTCTTATTTGTATGCTATATGTGTTTTAGTTTTCAACTTTTCAAATTGTAACTTTCATTAATTCAAATTCACATTAAAATCAAATAAGATCATTCAGCCGTGTTGATTAATCTGCATTTGAAAAACATTCAGTTTTCCCACGAAGTCACGGTGAAAACTAGTGTGTGTAGGCACATCTAGGGTGTCAAAACAATTTTTTTACGGAAAACGGAAAACGGAAAGGTAAAAATTTTTCACTTTACGGAAAACGGAAAACGGAAAGGTAAAAAAAAATTTCTGCCGGAAAACGGAAAGGTAAAAAAATTTCACTCAGCGGAAAACGGAAAACGGAAAGGTAAAAAAAAATTGTTGGCCGGAAAACGGAAAACAGAAAAATGAAATGCCGGAAAACAGAAAACGGAAAGCAAAATTTTCATGGAACAGAAAAAATCAAGTGAAATTAGCACGGTAATAGACAAATTTGCAGAAGGAAAACCTGCATGCAGGTTTGCCTGTTTGGCTTTGATTGTGGTAGCTGTACATTCTGAAACTATGGATCATGCCTGTAACTTCACTTGTAGTTCAAGCTTAACTGAACCAACAAAAAATCATCAAAAAGTAGCCATAGTGGCCATAGGAAAGGAAACACTACAACAATTTCACAGTCTAGAAGCAGTGGGAATCACTGATGACCCCTATGCAATTGATGACAACATTGCAGAGGAGATGATAATAAATAGCATAAAATTCAACAACAACAACAAACGATTCTATATTGACTGGCCGTATAAAGAGAGAATCAGTGACCTGCCCACGGGAAAGGCAGAAGCCTTGGTGCGGTTTAAATCACTGATAAGAAGATTCAACAAAGATCCAAACTTATTCGAACAAGACCGGAAAGTTTTGGACAACCAACTAGAAAATGGAATAATTGAGATCTGTGACAACAAAACAGACAACAGGGGGATTCATTACCTGCCACACCAGCCAGTAATCACGCTGGGCAAATTGACATCATGCAGAATTGTGTACGATGGGTCAGCAGGTAAGCCCAGTTTCAACGAGTGCCTTTTTAGAGGACCAATTACAACACCATTAGCACTGGGCCTACTCCTGAGGTTCAGGGCAGGCAATCTAGCATTAATTGCTGATATTGAAAAGGCATTTTTGCAAATAGGATTGCATGACCAAGCTAGAGACTACACATAATTTTTCTGGCTGAAAGATGCCTCAAAACCAGTAACTGAAAATAACTTAATAGTACTTTGTTTTAAACGCGTACTGTTTGGACTTGTCTGCAGCCCAGCAATTTTGGGAGCAGTCATAAAATACCATTCAAATGTGACAATAAACAACATGAATGAATATGAAGAAAATAAAGGGGAACAAAACCAGTTGGCAATGATAATAAACAACATTTACGTTGATAACTTCATCATGAGTGTCACAAATGAAGTTGAAGCTTTAGAACTATATTACAAAGTCAAAGCTTTATTGAACCAATGTTCTATGAACATGAGGGAATGGCTGTCAAACTCCAGATCAGTCATGAATGAAATAGCAGAAAACGACAGGAGTCCAAAGGTGAATAAAATTGTCGCAGTAATGGGCATGAAATAAAATCACCAAATGGACATGCTGGCAATATCAACACCAAAATTGCAAATTGACAGCATCACAACACCAACCAGACGAAACTTGAATAAATTATTGGTGTCAGCATATGACCCAATTGGGTTCACAGCACCTGTTTCACTGACCCTGAAATCCCAGTTGTTAATGCTGCTCCAAGAGACAAAAACAACACAGCCAATTGAAGATAAATACAGATTGGAAAAACAATGGAAAAATGCCAGAAAACTGAAAATCGAGCCAGAAAATGGAAAAATGGCCTGGTAAAACGGAAACAGAAAGGTAAAAATTTTCAGCCGGAAAACGGAAAAATGGGCCGGAAAAACGGAAACGGAAAGGTAAAAATTTTTCAGCTGCCAGAAAACGGAAAATGGAAAGGTAAATTTTTTTCGGCTGCCGGAAAACGGAAAGGTAAAAATTTTTCCTGCGGAAAGGCGGAAACGGAAAACGGAAACGGAAATTTGACACCCTAGGCACATCAGTGCACTTCCCGAGTCCAACTTGAACTAGTTGATTTTGGACAGTTATTACTATAAAAGCCACTCATTTTTGGAGTTCGTCTGTTCGGAGAATTGTTTAGACAGTTGTAAGGCAACATAAAAGTGCAAGTGATAAATAGAGCGCCTTCTATCTCATGCTCGAACCAACATCCGTTAAGACTTACCGCAAAGAAAGGGTGCTGTTTGATTTCATGGACGCCCTTGGCGCCCAGACGCTTGCGGGGATCCTTCATCAGCAACTGGCCGACGAAATCCTTGGCCGTGGCGTCGATATTCCGCGGATAGGGCACTTTCTTGGTCAAAATGCGACTGTGAATGTAAAAAGCACAAATTACCGCGGACACGTTGAGTATTGCCACATTATTGAGCACTTTCTATGAGTGACTTAAAAACCGACTCTGCAATCTCTTTGCTGCTGTTTTTGGCGCCCTCGACTGTGAACGGCGAGCAGCCGGTGAGCAGTTCGAACGTTAGAACGCCCAGCGACCACCAGTCCACTGTCTGTGCGGTTTAAATAGCGATTATAGATGCAAAGAGGGACAGACACACCATGAGTGCATTTAGAGGAATTTCAGTCAACAGGAACAGATTTGTGGATAATATTTACCTCCGATATTGCAATAGAAAAAGACGCCCCTGCGTGGTCACAAAAATTCTGAAAATTCAAGGACGTACGCAGGATTTAAAGAGCGGGGCGGATTGTATACGGAACCCAGCGAACGGGGGGGGGGGGGGGGGGCTTCGCCCCCCATGGATTTTGTCCGTATAGTAAAGAAATGGAGTCATGGCGCTGACGCCATTTGAAGGCGCCAACGCCATGGCAGTATTGGTGCTGGCGTTCTCGCCAACGTCTACTAGGTATCTTTATAGTGTAGCGTAGTATAGAGGGTGTAGCGGCCGTAATGAAAACCCGGCCGTAATGAAAGCCTGGTCGTAATGTATGCCTACCCGGCCGTAATGAAAGCCTGGCCGTAATGTAGGGGATGCTACATTACGGCCAGGCTTTCATTACGGCCGGGTAGGCATACATTACGACCAGGCTTTCATTACGGCCGGGTTTTCATTACGGCGAGGCCCCCGTCATCTTTATATACCTATATTTTGTACTAGAATCATGTTGGGTACCTTTAGATTCCGGAAAAAATACATGGTGATCATTGGGTGGGTATTTACGCGCTTGCGCCTACAAAAGCGCTTAAGAAAAGTGTCATTTCTGGCAAATTTTTATGTCCGCCCCGGGAACGGGGGGGGCGCCCCTCCCCCCCCCCCCGCCACCCTGCGTACGTCCTTGTGAAAATTGACACTGAAAGTTGCATTTCCCAGATTTTTTCATGTATAACCCGGAAACGGGGGCGTGAAGCTCCCCCCCCCCCACCACAGACACGTGCTTGCTCCAACAAACCACCACGGAGATCATAATCTGAAAACGACCCAAAACGAACATCTGTGTAGCCGGTCTCAGTGCGGTGCACCACTTCGGGTGCCATGTATTCAATCGTGCCGCAGTAGGAGTTGGTGCGCAGGATCTGCGAGTGCGTGTGACATGATAGGTCATATTGGCACAGATTCATGCACGATAATGCGCCTACACACGCTAGTTTGAACCGTGAGTTGGTGAAAACTGAACTGGCGACATCCAGTGTACACTTATTGTGGCTGCACACACTAGTCACTAACATAAGTAAACTCAATTTGGGCGCCGATAAATCAGCTTTGAACGTATTTGAGTTTACCAGAATACGTCTTTTAGATCCTCGTCAACTGTAGTTTACAGATACCTCATTTTGGTAAACACAAATGCGTTTAAAGCTGATTTATGAGCACCCAAAATGAGTTGACTTCTGTTAGTAAACTAGTGTGTGCAGCTAGGGTTCAAACGGGATCCCGATCCCGATCCCGGATCCCGTGAAATTCCGGGATTTACCAGTCCCGATCCCACTCCCGAAACCCCAATCCCGATCCCGATCCCGATCCCGAAATCCAAAAATACCAATCCCGATCCCGATCCCGAAAATTTTCAAATCCCGATCCCGATCCCGAGAAACTCCCAAGTCCGGGATCCCGATCCCGGAAAAATTAGTGGAAATTATAAAACGTGAAATAATGACGTTTTTGCATGCAAAAAAGTGGATGCAAACCCCCAGTGTCAATTATTGCCACTTTTCTGGCATCCAACAGTGTTTTGAGACCTTTATGAACAACTGTGAATGCCAGAAAAATGGCCAAAATCTCTATCCCTAGAACCTAATGATCCCGGAAAAATTTAATCCCAATCCCGATCCCGTGACCCCAATCTCGGCCAATCCCGATCCCGATCCCGAAATCTCAAAAAACCAATCCCGATCCCGATCCCGAAACCCCAATCCCGATCCCGATCCCGAAATCTCAAAAAGTGAATCCCGATCCCGATCCCGATCCCGAAAAGTCAATCCCGTTTGAACCCTATGTGCAGCGCCATTGTATGCCATGTGTTTTAGTTTTCAAATTTACAACTAAACTTTCAATTATTTAAATTTAAATAAAATCAAATCATTCATTTGACAAAAATTCAGTTTTAACCGATGTCAACGTACAAACTAGTGTGAGCTAGTGATGTGAAAAGCGCCAGGACTTTGGCGACAAACGCCAAAAGCGCCATGGCACTTTTCCGGCCCCCAGCGCCAGGCGCCACGCCAGAGCAAAATGGAGCCAGAGCTTTTTGCTTTGGCGCCAGCGCCAGGCGTTTTGTTCCTGGCGCCGGGCGAAAATAGCGCCAAGCGCCAAAAGCGTCATGGCGCTTTTCAAAGGCATGGCGCCAAGCGCCAATGGCGCCACAGCATGGTAGCGCCAAGCGCCAATGGCGCCACAGCATGGTAGCGCCAAGCGCCAATGGCGCCACAGCATGGTAGCGCCAAGCGCCAATGGCGCCACAGCATGGTAGCGCCAAGCGCCAATGGCGCCACAGCATGGTAGCGCCAAGCGGCAAAAGCGCCATGGCGCTTTTGCATTACTAGTGTGGGCACAATGCAACAGAAATCCCAAACACACCTCATCAGTGTCCTCAAACTCCTTGCTCAATCCGAAATCCGTCAGAGTCACATGGCCCTCATTATCCAGCATCACATTCTCCAATTTCAAATCGCGATAAAATATGTTTATATTGTGCAGGTGCTCCAACGCGATCACCAATTCTCCAATGTAAAATCTGGTGGTGTTCAAGTCGAAGGCGCCTTTCTGGCACAGGTGCGTGAACAGCTCGCCGCCGCGCACGTAGTCCATGATCAGGTGCAGCTTGGCTGGCGACTGCGTGTTAAAAGAAAAAGAAATATTAAAAATAGTCGATGAAATGAAAACTCGAAGGTGTGGTGCCTACATTGCGGGACCGCTTTTCCAAAACATTACAAACTTCGCGATAACACGTCAATGGCAGTAATGAACTGCAATTGTAAGCGCCGTTACAGGAGAAATTTTTGTTGTGCAGTTAGAGTTATCCATAGGCTGTTGGGTTTGCACACGCCAGAAAAAAATAAAACATTTCAAAATACTATTTATGTCCAAATATGGTTGGGAACACCCAAATAGAGTTTGTCCCACATCTATCACATTGTAGATTGCCATGGCTATGCACTGTTTGTGTGTAAATAATTATGTGCGATCGGTGGTGCTTCGCACCAATTAACAATTGCGGAACCTTTAACGCTTCTCCCTATCACACATGAGAATGAGAGAGTGCTAGATCCAAACCACCACCAAATCCTAATCCGAACCTACCCCCCCCCCCCCAAAAAAAGCGCACTAACCCCTCAAACAAGCACAATCAACTCACCTGGAAGGCATACCTCAAGTTGACCAGAAACGGCGCCGCCTTGATGTGCTCGAGCACCTTCCTCTCGCTGATGGTGTGCTCGAGCGTCTTGGGCTTCTGCATGACCCTGGTCTTGCGCAGCACCTTCATGGCGTACAGGGTGCCGTGGTCGGGCCCGCCCAACTTGCGCACCAGGAACACCTTGCCGTAGGCTGCGAGGGTGGTGGGTGATGAGTGAGCACATTGATGAATTGTATGGTGACGCATGCATGCTGGATAACTTTGGAACGCTATGAGTTAGCGCTACATTGAGATTGAGATTGAGCTCTGAGAGAAATACCGTATTTACTCCAATGATTCACCCCTGGAATAATTACCCACTCAAATAAATCCCCCATGTTAGATGAGAGAGGAAAAACGGTCCCCTCTTGAATAATTCCCCACTCAATAAATCCCCACTGCTAGATGAGTAAGGAAAAACGATTCCCCGTGAATAATTCCCCCAGCTGATGGCGATAAATATGAACTTTAGGACTAAGATAAATTTGTTGTGGCCAATTTGGACAAAAATGGCTAGTTATTTTGTAAATAAAGACGTTTCGAAAAATGAATTGATAGAAACATGTTTGGAAATTTTGATTGAAATTCCCCTTGAATAGCCCTTGAAGAATCACGAAACATCATCACACAAGAACGCACCTCCCTTGCCCAAGATTCTGATCAGCTCGAAGTTCTCCATGGACACCTTCTCGTTGTTGAAGCTGAACGGCTCGGCCGACGACGACGCCTCGTCCATGTCTTGGTCATTGTTATTATTGTTAGCCGGCGCTTTGGCGCTTGGCACCAATTTTGACGCCATAATTCTGGCGTCGCGTTTTATTCTTCGCCGCAGCCTGCTCA
>CAXIWS010000739.1:0-11863 GCA_964036195.1 Sphaerolaimus hirsutus | reverse complement strand
AAATCGTCGGCCATGCGTAGAAATTTGTAACTTTCCGCCAAAAGTGTCTCTAAGTTGCCCATTTTTAGATCGGGCAACTCAAATTGCGTTTGATTCGCGCCCCAGTTGACGGATTTCGGGGTTAAAAGCGAATGCAGATGCGGCAACACGCTGTTTATGAGTTGGCTGCGCGGGGGGGGGGTATTTCGAGGTGTAGGGGTGTGGTTAGAATTTCGGTGTCAACTTTGAGCTTGCGGAATGCAGGAAGTACCTACGTTCAAGACACCCTGAGAACTTTTTTTAGCTAAACTTTTTTAACTAGCAATTTAGAAGAGCGTTTTTGCAAAAAATTACACAAATTTTTTTGACACAATCCCTTAACACAATCACAATTTTTTTGACACAATCATTTAATAACCCACTTTCCAAATTTGTCACTTTCCAGAAATAATCAATTTCCAGGAAGACCTTGTGCAGAAATTTCCAAGAAAAGCAGAATTTTCTGCCCATAAAATCCACGCAAAATCAAATCCTTACTCGATGTATTTTGAGAAAAAGTTTATTTGAATCAATCAATTTTAAAGTTACAAATCCTCAAAAAAAAATTCCACAAAGAATTGCACCCACCTGAGCGGATCGTTTTTTGCAAAATCAGCTTCCTCAGGTAAATTGTCTATATCGTCCCCGAAAAAGTTCTCGTAATCAGCGGCGCTGCGATTTTATAATTTTAATTAAAAATATTTATTTTTTTAATGAATTTTTTTAGATATTTAGATAAATATAGGTATTTAGATTATAAAAACGAAAATATCGTCTCAAATGGTCGTCTTTTTAGCTGTAATTAAGTGCGCCATTTTTCATGTAAAATTGGGTGTGATCGAGTTTCACAGATTAATAATGTTGTTCTACAGTAATCTCGTGAATTCGAGCGACAAAAACAATCTTAGAGTAGTACAAATGGGCAATTTTTCTCAGAGAAATAGAAAGACAAACATAAAAACTACGCAATATTCGCAGGCACACTGTTAAAAATGATTAACATTTTACATCATTTACATGGAAATGTAAAAATGACGTATCAGTTAATAAGCTAATAAATCATGATGCAATAATACATGCAGTTTGATAACCTCCAGGGAGCTATCAGTTTTGTACTAAATAACTATAGACTACCAGATTTTGGCTATATTTAGTAGAGTTGTGAAAATGTAAAAAATACTTTTACTCAAAATACTTACTGAGTACCTGAACATATTTACGTTTCCTCCCAGAAAAGTGCTGTTTTAAATATATTTACTCTATAGAATTATCTGATAGCAGAACACAATTTTTTAGCTGCTTCAATGTATATTTTGTGGAAAAGAAACATTTAATTCTAGTATGCTTTGGATATTTGGTGGACCTTTTGAATAGTGGCACATTTGGATGCATAAAACTGTGTTTTTTTAAAATTAATTTTAATCTTTTTTGTCTGATGTGTTTGTTATTCTCAGCTATAAGTATATATTTTTACCTTTCTTTGTGATTAAAATACCGGGGTGATACAATTTTGTACTTCGATTCTTCAGTTTTATGGAACGAGTAAATAAAACAAAATATTTTACGTTTTACGTATACGTTTTACGTTTCATTTACGTTTAACTTTGGTACCTTTAACAACTCAGTTGCAAAGGTAGAAACCGCTGCATTTGCAAAAGCAATCAGAATTTAAGCGACGCTGCAAATTAGCATTTTGATTAATGATGTAAATAGGTCTGCGCTTTTGCATGCAACATTCTGTGTGCATTTACAAAAGAAATTGGCAGAGTATACATTCGTGTTAAGCTACTTTGATTTGAATTTTGCAATTAATTGTTTTATTTCAGCTGGCAAACGTATGTTCGCCATTTTACATTACTCGTAACTTGACACTTTGCGTGACAGTTGACATTTTACAGGGTCTTTTACTTGACATTTTACAGAGATTTGACATTTTCCTGGGCATTTTACATTGTTGGTGACATTTGACATTTCACAGGGTCTGGGATTGGCACCTGATTAACACTACAAACAAAACTTTTAATGCATAGGTGTTTTTTTACCTGTGCATGAAAAAAACGTCAAAAAACACACTAGAAACATTTACCGAACGGAAACTTGTGAAACCAGTCATACAGACTCGGTAGTATAATATGGAGTAAAATGCAATTATTTGGATCGGGGGACTTTGAACAATTTTGCGCGCTAACATTGAAAATGTTATGATAAAGATAAATTGAAAAATACACCCCTGGATTAAATCAACCTAACCTAATTATCATAAATTGTCCAATAGTATGTTTGAGGTGGTATTACATTACTTACACGGCAAGCTTAAAACGAGTAAAGTGAGTAAAGTGAAACGATTACCTATGTAGTTGAGATATACTCCAGTGAGTTTACACCTTGCATGCTAGTTCCCGCTGGAAGCGTGCCAACGATTTTTAATTCATACAATTTTTATCAAAAGGCGAAAAAAATATTGCAGTTTTAACGTGCAGTTGACGTATTCACAACAAATATGTTCATCTTTGCAGAAAAATAGCATGCTTTAATTATCATTGGCACGCTTCCAACGTGTGACATAAATAACTGCGCGTGCACAGTGTCGTGTCATGTCACTACTGGAGTATAGTTAATGCAATATGTAGCACAGATCCATATAATACCTACATACTTACCTCAGTAAGCTAAATATTACCGCACTACAATCGTAGCCGAGTTAATGACCCAAGAAAATGGAGCACTATATGATACTTAAAATACTTTTTACCTGTTAAGTACGTACTACGCGCACTCCACTATAGTATTAATTTCACATATTTAGGCATTGATAATTAACATCTGGGCTCAATTCCAAATTTTGTCAATGGATAGAATAAGTGTGAATCGACTGTGAATTCCATGAGTGATAAAAATTGCACGAAAATTGATGTTTTCAAACTTTTGTCATTTTCTTAGGGCCCACACACGCTAGTTGACATCGACACTAAATGTCAACTGGTGCCGGTCCCGATTCAAAGCTTGCTGACGAGCCAACGAACGACGTTCAAACGCAATCTTTGAATTGGGAACGGAACCAGTTGACATTTGGTGTCGATGTCAACTAGCGTGTGTAGGACCTTATCAGTTGTCAATTATTTCAATCGCTTGACATTGAACGGAATCTGTGAAATCTTGTGGTGGGAAAACAGAACGGTGGGAAAAAATGACAAAAAATAAAAGGGCACCTTCTATTAGAAGAAACACGGTTAATTCTAGTATGCATAGTAAATGATCTACCTAACAGCCCTAGCACACTCAGTTGACAACAGAAACTTCCAGAGTTGTGATTCCAGTTAAAACACATTTGAGTTGACGTGAATGAAGATTCAGTCGCGTCAACTGCTTTTCACGGAGTTTAACAATAATCCATTTTAGTAAACTCGAGTTTGTTCAAAACTGATTTTTGTGTTCTGTAATTTTCGGTTGTCAACTAGTGTCACTAAATGCATACATTTCTACAACATGTATCTAGACCTGGCTAACAGTGGTTAATTTTTACAATAATTTTTTTTCTGAATTTTGAATAGCCCAACCCAAGTGGCAATAATTGAGTGATGTCCATACTTTTAATCATTTTGAAATGCCAATAAGTTTTTCTACATTTTCCATATGTTGAATACTGTTACATAATATGATCAAAAAATCATTGAAAATAAGATGTAACGTCAATAAATAGATTTATTTTCAGTGCTAAATAGAAAGCTAAACATGCATTCTTTAATAACGTTCTGATCGAATTTAAATGTCTATGCTCCACTTAAATATGTAAACACTTGAAGATTTCAAATATACACACGAATTCAGAATTGTTTGTGTTTCATTTTTTTCTGCGTGAAAAATATTTTTCATCCGAATTTTTTGCGCCGCATCGCGAATTTTCATGACTGGGTAAAAAATTCCTGCATACCGTATCCTCGAAATACCCCCCCCCCCCTCTCAAAATGGGCACTATGAATTTGTGGTCAGGGAAATGCATAACAGACGTTCAAAACACTTACTGTGTTACGTTAGAACATCGTTTATACCATCTACATCCTTATATGAGGCTGTAAAAACTTGTAAATACTGGTTATTGTTGCATTTTTACGTTTTTCTCTCAAAATTTTCACTTGAAAAAATAAACCCCCGGGGGGTAATTCGAGGAAATACGGTAGCCAGAGAATTTCTTAGATTTCCCAGCGAATTTTCGAGAAAAAATAGGCCCACTCAAAATGATGTAGTTATTTACAACCGTCACAATATAAGATATTCTCTGCCGCCAATTCTATTTTCAAGTGAACAAGAAACGAGTGAAGTGGCAAGTGGCAATTTAAGTGTTACGTGATATGAAAAGTGAAAAGTAAATTTGTTAATGAAAATGTTTGTTTGTCACTTTTAAGTGTAATTGTCACTTGATTGACCTAAAACTATTTACTTAGCACTTTTGTTTTCAACTTGCAGGGTGGTGGCAGTCAAATAACCTGAAAAATTTCCTGTAAAATGTCATGCAAAGTGTCAAAAGTCATTTAAAATGTCCTGTAAAATTACAATGAGCAGCAAAAAATGACAATTTGTCATTTTTCAAAGTATTTTACAAGACTTTAGACACCTTGTATTTATGATATTTTACATTTCAAGTGCATTTTACAGGGCCTTGGTTTCTGTCTGGGAGCCCGGATCGGATCACTTAGGTAGAAGATTGCGTTCGAAGGTTGGAAATTCTGCATTATTCAAATCAGCACCCCCCCCCCTAAAAAAATTGCCAGACCCCCTTCTCAAGTGTGTGCGCCCACTAAACATGCACTATGTGCATACCTACGCACTGGCTAAATGGCTAGTGAACTAATAAGTGGCTAATAATGCCAAGTGTCTAATCGTGACTAGTGACATATGGCTTATATTGCTTGAATGTATGTATATAGGTATATGAAAAATGCTGAGTTGTTACAGGTTTGTTACTGAACTTTTTTCAAAGTAAATGTAAATGTAAAGTATTATTTTTACTCCCCTCTGAGTACAAAAAAAACTTAAAGTATTTTTTCACTTTTACACTGCATAAAAGGTGAGTAAAGTACTTTCTTGCAGGGAAAACGTAAAAGTGAGTATTTTTTTAGGGAAAATGTAAAAGCGGGTGTTTTTCAGGGAAAATGTAATAGCGAATATTTTTTAGGAAAAATGTAAAAGCGAGTCTCAATCTGAACTTCGATCTTAGAAGTCGCTGCAATTTTAGAAGCGGTTTCGATTTATTTCTATTCTTTTCTGTACTCAGGTACTTTTAAAAAGTACACGTAAAGGTGATTTTACATGTACATCTATTTTTTACATGATTTGTACATGTATTTTGCCTCAGAGGAAACGTAAACGTATTTACTCAGTACTCGAGTATAAGTATTTTTCGAGTAAACGTAAATACGTTTTAACAACTATGGCAAAATGTTCAATTCTCTACATGCGCGTAACTTTTTTCGATTCCACTCTCGTTTCACGCGGTGAAATGATCGCTTAGAACACTGCGAATTTGAGTAATTTTGATTGAATGGATGTGCGATTTCAGTGTGAATTAAGTTAAAAATCGAGCGGTGCAGTTAAAATTGTTGCAGGGCAATGTATTGAGAAATCACCGTAAATACATGCATAGTGAAACCCCTCGAAATACCCCTGGGGCCAGATTTAATTCTCCCTACAGATTTGTAGGGTAGGGCGTACGCCCTACCCTACAAATCTGTAGGGAGAATTAAATCTGGCCCCTGGTGTGAGTGAGGTAGAGAAAAAAAACACCCTCGAAATACCCCCCTTGACATTGTATTGAGCAATCTAATGATGGCACCTGCACGTTGTGGGATGAAAGAGAGCTGAAACGTATTTTTTCTCCTCGATAAATGTGAATATAAAATTCCGATGAAAGCTTTGAGCGCAAATATAGGTATTTACTAAATATTGACATTAGTATATAGTCACACATTAAAAAGGACGTCATATGAACCATCGCAACTCTATAATCCAGACGGCAAACAATAAACAATATAAAAGTAAATGCCGTATTTCCTTGAATAACCCCCCCCCTCATAATAGCCCTATGTCTAGATTAGATGAAGAAAAAATACATCTGAATTAACCCCCCTTACCCTTAGGAATCAAAAAATTTTGAGTGCAAATAATGGCAGCCAATTTGAATTGAAGCTACCGTATTTCCACGAACTACCCCCAGGGGGTTTATTATTTCGCCAGCAAATTTTGAGAGGGGTTAATAGTGTATAAGTGTATACCGTATTACCTCGAAATACCCCCATGGGGGTTTATTATTTCCCCAGCCCATTTTGAGGGGGGGTTAATTCGAGGGGGGATAATTCGAGGTAATACGGTAGACGGTATAAACATTGTCCTAATACAACTCATTAGTTGTTCTACTTTTTAATGGATTGCAATTTTGTCACTAAAGCTCCTTTATACTCAATTCGGGTGGTGTATTTCGAGGGAGGGGGGGGGGGGGTATATTTCCCCGGCTAACACAGATCTGGGGTTATTTAGAGGGGGTCAATTCAAGGGGGGTTAATAAGAGGAAATACGGTACGTTCCTGTTGAAATTTTGCTGGTCGGTAAACATCTAGAGTAGACACTTATCAACATGAGATCATTTTATGTGAAACCGCGAATTTCAGGACACTTGCACGTTTGCATTTCAAAACATTGATTATTTATTTAAAAAAAGTCGCAATTGCATTCTTAGGTACATATTTTCACAAATTATTGTGACAAAATTAAAATAAAATAAAAAACAACGAAAATGTGAAATAGGAGAAGGAAGAAAAATGAAATGCGCCCTGTAAATACTCTTTAAACTGACTAAATAACCTCTATATTCCTAGAAAGCCATTTAGCTATGAATCTTCAATCTGGACATAACTTTGGTTAAAACCTGATATGCCATTTTTACATGCGAAAACTCCATTAAGGAATTCATGTGATGAGTTTATGAAAATTCTGAATGGACCCATAAAATTCACATATCTAAATGTATTGTGAAATATTTACAAAATTTTCAAATGGTGTTGATATTCATAGGCAAAAAATTGGGACTAGAGAAATCATTCAGAAAAACGTCATCCTATTTCTTCTAATAGAACGGCATACCTCCAATAGAATGGCAGGTAGAACTCACGTTGGAAGAGTGCCAAAAAACAAAAATATTCAAAAATGTGTGGCGAGGACATCCAATATGTTCAGAACTATGAGAACTAGAAGGGCAGGTAAAAAAATTTGACGAGAAAATAAATAAAACGACGTCCTTATATTAGAAGAAATACGGTTAAGGCATGGAGAACTTATTCAAGGTTATTTTAGGCGAGGGTTATTCAAGATAATACTGTAGTAATCGCAGAGCAATGCAAATATTTAGTCAGTGGAATGTGTGGACGTGTTCAGTAAAAAGATATTTGTATTTTTTTGTGTGGGTGATGAAATTTCACTTGAAAGTTGCATTCACTGTGAAATTGAAGATGTGAAACGAATTCGTTCAGAAAAAAACGACAAAAGTATGTAAATAGCGATTTTCAACGACCATCGGATTAATTTGAAATTTGAAAAATAATTTATTCCTAAAATTCAAAATACCTCCGACAGAAAATGAACTCTCTTAAACATACCCAACTGAAGAAATTTTTTTATCAAAATGCCAAACACTTTTATACTCTGGTCCCATTCATTAAGTAGCCAAGTGACAAAAATGTGATTAATAGTTTTTTGATAAAAGATCAAAGTTGATCAAAATGTTTTTTTGTCAATGGTTTCAAAATCGCTGGAAGTGCGATTTTGAAAGCTTTCTTTACAAAACAAACGATGTTCGAATTATATGGAAAACAAAGCGATGTATCGTTTTTAAAATTTTATTTAAAATTTGTATACAAATCGACCATTATATGTATTGTATTCATTTGCATTCGTCGAGAACGCTTACCTTCCTAATGAAAACAAAAACAAAAAAAGTACCTAGGTAGGTATATTTAAATGAAATGCGCGCCCAAAATCACTTTCCACGTTCTACAAATCCCAAATCCTAATCCCAGTATATTTAGCATGTAGGTAAATAGGTAAATAAGTATAAACTGGACATACAGTTTATATGAATGATATTTACTATATTTTCATTAATAAAGTCACGTGAAAAATGCACCAAATTCACCCAAAGTGGAAGCAATGTGATAAATATGGTGAGAATTTTTTTATATTTGTCTTTTTATTCAGATAGAATATGGTAGATTTCATTCTAAGGTGTGCTCTCAGTTGACTATAGGTATGTAATCTTAACTGAACTTGTAATCTTGCAGTATATTGCATTTGTACATGTGTACTTCACTTTAGGTTTCCTTGAATATGGATGCAGTGCTATGCAGATAGAGTTGTTTTGTTGTGTTTGTAGAATGTGGACTTTTTTACAATTCTTTTGGTGGGATTACTGTAATTTTGAGTGCAGTTATAGTTTTCCAAATAAGTTTTTAGATTCAGAGAGTGTTAAATACCTAACTGTATTTGGTTTTTGATCGTGTTAAGATATTGCTAAAATTATGTGTAGAGTGGAGATGAATATCATCTGTCCATGTAATAATAACTGTATTAAGCTGATTATCTGATTAACATGCTGAGAATGTTTGCTGTCGCAATGGCTAGGAAAAAACTGTATTTTCATGACCAATTCCCCGAAATAATTAAAGAAATAACTTGGTGCAATGCATGCCGTCACAGTGAAGTTCGAAAAATAGAACATACTAGGTATTAACCTTAAAAAACACACGTTTTAATATATAAAAACGTTCTATAAAAGCCCAGTTGACAAAGATTAACGAGTTGCCAGAATAAGAAAAAACAACTGTCTGTATTACCAAAAAAAACCCAAAAAAAACATTGCCAACTCAAAGCGTATACACTTACGCGAGCGATGTGTAGTGAAAAATCTCGGCCCATTTTTTTCCCAAGACCCAGTTATTTAGTTCAAAGGGAGGTTTCCCATATATTTATTTGCTGGGCATGCGCAAACAATTTCGGCTAGCCATTTGACCCGTTCGAGTGGCTTAGGCGTGTCCAATGGAAATGGCGCCTGACTCGAATCGAGTTGAGAGTTGTATTACGAGTTGACGGAAAGATAAAATGCGAACTGAAAGATGTATAAGTGCCAATGAGAGTTGTTTTACGAGTTGACTGAAAATTCAAATGTGAATGCAAAAAGTTGGTGGCTTTTTTGGAATCAATTTTATGTCCTAAAACAAATTTGGGGAAATTGAAAGTTTTTTTAAGTGTTTTTTTTCAAACACAATAACTCAAAAATACAAAAAAAAAGAAAATTGTCAAGTGGTCAGTCAAGTGAACCTATAGGTAATAAAGACAAGCATTTTATTTACAAATTTTCTAGAAACTTAAATAGGTATGAACTATGAATTAACTTGATATAAATAGTCATAAACTTACCAGTTACCTTACCATAAATTTTACTTATCGCCTACCACTTTTTTGTCACAAGTTCACCTGCAGAGTTGACTCTAGGAATTTTAGTTGACAAATTCAACACCTGTTGGCACTCTGCCAACATAAATAATGGGGGGGCGTATCGAAAAAACAAATACGGCATTATCCTTGACGCAGTTTAGTGCAATTGCTAAAGCGAATTTTCTTCTGGGGGGGATTTAGGATAAGAGCTCATTGAATCCCAAATTCAATACGGTTACAATTGCTGAAATACAAATGAATTTCTAGTGCTGTTTTTATATGCCGTGAAATTAACATTTGTAGATGAAAAATACTGTACGAAATTAAGCTCGGTAAAAATGTGGGTAATAACGGAAAACTTCAAGTAAGACACCATCCTTTGAATACTTTCTAAATGTTGACCACGTTAACAAAAACACCTCGAATAACTCCTTTTTTGAGAATAACGATGCTGATGAACATCAATTGTAGTAGTAAATCAAATGAAAATGATTGGTATAAAACCCATTTGTACACTTGTCATTCGATTGCGAATTTTCTTGAAAATGGTGACGAAAATATAACTTCACCTCTTGAATAACCCCCAGTAAAAAATATGACGAAAACCAAACTTATTCGAAGAGTTTCGTTATAATGCTGCGATTACAGCTCGGGCGTAAAATTGACCAGGCGTAAAATTGATTTTGGGCATAAAATTAATTACAGATGCATGGATAAAGATACGACATTGTTATTTCAGTCAAAGAAAGCTTAGATGCAGAAGTTTCTTGTGTCCAAAGCTAATGAGTTTATTTCAATCGTACGGGGAGTTACTAATTTTAGCACGATTTTTTCAATTATGCGCTGTAACTTGCGTAAAATTAGGGCGTAAAATTAACAAAAATTGCGCCAAAATTCATAACTTCTAGTACAATTAAAAACAACTGATGAGCTTTGGACACAAGCAACATCTGCATGTGCGCTTTCTTTGACTGAAATTACAACACCATATCTTTATCCATTCACCTGTAATTAATTTTACGCCCAAAATAAATTTTACGCCGGGTCAATTTTACGCCCGAGCTGTAATCGCAGCAGAAAAAATACTAGATTAAATGCAGCTTATCAATTGCACTGACAAATGAAAATTATTCAGAAAAATATCAGAAAATTTCCAATGTTCACATTTGCATGAGGCAAGCAATGAGGCGTATTTTTCCAACAGGATGCGATGACTTCCTAAAAAAACAGCAAGAAAATTCTATTATAAGAGAACATATAGCGTATGTAGGCAATTTCTGAGCAGAAACTAAAATTATGCGGAAATAGCCAAAGTCCACAATTTTGAAAAAAACGATTTTGAAAAAAATAAAAAAAGACCATGAAAGTGCAATTCACTGAAATCAGCTGCCAAAATCTCACGCACAGTCGAAAAATCTACATTGCTTCCGGCGGATCCATACCAGAAAACATCACTTTGTGCCGTAAGAAGCGTTTGAAAAAAAAACATAAAAATTTTGGCGCCGCACTTAAAACGGAGTGATTTTTTATTGATACACATTTTTCTGGAATGAAGTGTCCAATGGCACTGCACACGCTACAAAAAAAAATCAAAATTCAGTTCGCGTAAATCAGCTTTTAACGTATTTTGAATTTAATTTTGAGTTGGCTTTTAAATCTCCGTCAACTGGAAATTGAAAAGCAGACTTTTTTAGGCAGTTGGCAGAGTGGCACTAGATTATCCAAAAATCTTAACGTAGTTGGGGTGACAAAATTCACTATGAAAGAAATGGAATTGGTCATATCAAATCTGAATTTTACACATAAGTTTAGACATATACTCGGCGTACGTGATACTCTGCCCTCGCACTGATTTATGTCTTGTGTTGGAAGCGTGCCAATGATTATTAAATCATGCGATTTCCGTAAAAATATTTAAAAAATTCATCGATGTGAATATGTGAATGAATAACATTATAACAACAATCAATTTTGTCATCTTTTTATGAAACTCGGACGCGTTAACCATCGTTGGCACACTTCCAGCGGGAACCACGCGTGCAGGGTGTAAAGTAACCGGAGTATACTAGACTTATTCTGCTGGCGAATTCTAAAGTAGATAATAAATAATTCAATTTTACAATAAGGTTCATAAAAAAATCGGTAAGTAAAACAGAAAAATTTCCATGGCGCCAGCGCCAATTTCATGGCGTTTTCCCAGCGAACGTCCACAATCCAGATATCAAACTTCGCACTCAAAACTCTTGTTTTCCACCCCACGAATGTCTATTATTACCGGGGCGGCCGGGTATCGAGGCACCATAAAACACGTGCTTTACATGCGCCCCCCCCCCAAAAAAAAAGTGGCCTGGGCACACTTCTTTCT
>CAXIWS010000738.1:0-14472 GCA_964036195.1 Sphaerolaimus hirsutus | reverse complement strand
TGACATTTTACAGGGTATACATATTATGAGTATTCACGCACATGTATTCAATTTGTGGGACGGTCAACTAGTTTCCGTGTTATTGACCATTTTTGCTATTCCTTACATGTTGCAACTCAGTCGTGAACATTTTAATTACTATTCGCCTTATGCACGTTTGTGAAAATACACAGTTTGGCATAGGTATTTATGCTATTCATGCTATGGCATAGGTAACCTAGTCAACGATGGAAAAAACACAGAAATTGAACACAGAAACTCATTGAGTTTCTGTGTCTTTGTTTTACACAGAAACACGGAAACTCACAAATTTTGAGAAACCCAAAACTCAAATGATTTTTTTTGGAGAACACAGAAACGCGGAAACAATGAAAAGTTTTTTTGAGTTTTTTTTCAGCGAAGCGGTTGAATGCACATGAATTCAATAAAACTAAACAAGATAAGATATGCATGAATAGTAGGTATGTAAATACAGGGGTGGGCATCTTCAGTTACCGCTGGAAAAACGCGATAGCTTGAGCTACAGTTGAGCTATCACAATGAAATTTTAACACAATAGAGTAGACTCCATAGGACACCTATGCTGAAGTTTGCAACCCAAACGGCCACAGTTTGGAGGAGTTGTGGAACACACAGTTTTTAGTGTAATTTTGTGACTTCACCCCCCTTATCTCGGGACTGGGGGACTATTCGAGTAAAAAAAGAATTTGGTAGTAGGCGCGACCACAACATACTCAAAGGGCATCAAAATCGGCCGATGTACGACAGAATGGGACGACACCAACGACCGATGCCCCCCCCCCTCAAATGCCAACCTCGATTTATCCTATGGGTGACGCCAAGTCACAAAATTACACTAAAAACCGTGTGTTCCACAACTCACCCAAAATGTTGCCGTTTGTGTTGCAAACTTCAGAATAGGTGTCCTATGGAGTCTACTCCATTGTGTTAAAACTTCATTCTGATAGCTCAACCGTAGCTCAATCTATCGCATTTTCCCAGCGGTAACTGAAGATGCCCACCCCTGTATGTACATGGTCCGGCTGAAAAGTCCCCGGGCAGTGCTCGCCATTCGCGTTAGGGGTAAGCTACGGTCATAAAATTTTGACAGGTTAAGATATCAGGAGTTTTGAGTTACCACCCGAATTTTCACCCCTATAGCTCCACCTACTGCGGAACTGTGGGGGTTACAATTTCGGTCATTTTGTACTGATGTACACATGGTGCTCTAGCTCAATGCTGCCTTAAGTTGTGATCATGAAACTTTGGCTACTGTAAGCCAGTGTGTAGGCAATGTGCTGATAGTATTTAACACTTTCGTCAACATCATTGCTATTAGAGTAAAATTAATAAGCAGATCAGGGTGATGTGCAAGGAACGTGGGAACATGTGTGGATGTTTTTAATGATCGTCTGAGATCATGTTGTATTGCAGTGATTTTAATGTTGTTTGGAAATGTGCAGTAGTAGTTATATGTGAATAAAATTTCCCTATGTTTCATTACTTATGTTTAGTGGACACATTACCTGTGTTCAACAACAGTGAGTAGACTCCAAAGGGGGCTATTTTGACTTTGAGAAGGAGAAGCCGAATGATGAATTTGGTAGTGAGAGTAGTGACAGTAATGACAATATGAACTAGGCTTATGATACATATCAAAGCTTATGTTCGTTAGTGCTGGCACATTTACAACACTGGTGGCTTACACTAGCCAAAGTTTCATGATCACAACTTAAAGCAGCATTGAGCTAGAGCACCATGTGTACATCAGTACAAAATGACCGAAATGGTAACCCCCACAGTTCCGCAGTGGGTGGAGCTAGAGGGGTGAAATTTTGGGTGAAAACTCAAAACACCTGATATCTTAACCTGTCAAAATTTTATAACTGTAGCTTACCTGTAGCGCGAATGGCGAACACTGCCCGGGGACTTTTCAGCCGGACTAAGTACATATAATGTATTCATATTTTATGATGGAACAAAAAATAAATTAAAGATGGCATGCACATCTCCTGGTAGGTTTGACAATTTAAGTTTCGACATGTTTAAGTATAGTTGTAGTTCAAATCAACAGAGTTGTTAGAATTACTGAACTTTTTTAATAGTATATGTAAATGTAAGTATTTTTTTACGCACCCCAAAGTACAGAAAATGTAAAATACTTTTTTTACTCGTACTCATGCATAAATGTGAGTAAAATACTTTTTTCCCTGGAATATGTAAAAGTGAGTACTTTTACCCTGGAAAACATAAAAAGCCACTACTTTTTATGTTTGAGAGTGAGTTTTACACGGGAAGACATAATAGATGTCGTTTTTTAGTGATTACTGTATTGCTTCTTATAGAAGGGCACCCTTCTATTTTTTTCATCATATTTTTACCTGCCGTTCTATTGGAGACGCCCTTCTATTGGAGACCACCCTTCTATTTTTTTCGCCATTTTTTCAGCGAATTTTTTTCACGTTCTGCCAAGGTTTTTCAAAGTGATATGTCACAGACAGTTCATAGAACAACGATTCATACAGTTCATTCAACATTTGATGTTAAAATAGCGCAAAATCAATAGACCAAAGCCACTAAATCACAGCGTTCGCTGATATTTATCATTTGTACTTTCTGGAGACACTTTCTATTGGAGACACCCTTCTATTGGAGACCCGCCCTTCTATCAGAAGAAATACAGTATTCAGTACTTTTTGGAAAAATTATAAGATTTCTTCAATATTTTCCTATTTTAGCAACATAAACTGGTGATTTTATAACAAAAATACATTTTCTCTGTACGCGTGTACTAGTAATGTACTTACTTTTACGCGTACATTTTTTTAAATATATGTAAATGTATTTACTGTGTACTCGCGTACTCGTATTTTTCGAGTAAATGTATTTTAACAACTCTGCAAATCAATTCCATAGTCTTCCATGCAGTGCACATCCATTGAAGAATTTTGGAGTACTGTGTAAATGTATTTATGTTTCTTGGCATTTTGTTGATGCTGGTATTGTGATGTGGATGTCCTCATTGTGGACATTTTTATGGACTTTTTTGACACTTGAATGAATACACAGATGTTATGTGGGGTTAAAACCATAGTTGTTCAAACGTATTTACTTTTCCTTCATTAATACGTTGAGTAGTGAGTAAATATGTTTACGTTTCCTCTGAAAAAAAGTACCAGTACTTGCTGTTACATATACTTTTTGAAAGTAGTCCGGTACAGAAAACGTATTTCAGATACACTTTTATAAGGCTTTTTCAAGGTCTAGAAGGTATAAAAAGCTAAAAATAGGGCAAAATATCCCAAAATGGGTATATTAACACATCTATAGATGAAAATAGCTGAAAATAGACAAAAAGCATAATAACTAGTATATTTGAAGATGAAAAATATGCAAACAGGTATGAAAATTGAGGTAAAATAAAAAAATAATACCGTATTTCTTCGAAATACCCTCCCCCCTCGAAATACCCCCCCTCAAAATGGGCACTATGAATTTATGGTCCGGGAAACGCATAACAGACGTTCAAAACAGTTACTGTGTTACGTTAGAACATCGTTTATACCATCTACATCCCTATATAAGGCTGTAAAAACGTATAAATAGTTGTTATTGTTGCATTTTTCACGTTTTTCTCTCAAAATTTTCACTCTGAAAAAATATCTCCCCCGGGGGTAATTCGAGGAAATACGGAACTCACTTTTCTGTTTTTCTCTCAATGTTTTTCTGGTTTCCCAGTGCCTTTATCATCACTACCCCGCATGCTGCACGCTAAATTATTTATCCCAATGTGCTGTCAAATTTGTGAGCAACATTATCCGTCATATTACTTTATTCATTAGAATAGGTAGGTAGCATTTTCTGTTGGGCTTAGATCAATATTTATGTATATGTAAAAATGTACCTATATGTATTGTGCTGTCTGGAAAGTTCATTCCATTTCAAGATCGTCTCCCCTTGAATAGTCTCCCCTTGGATCGTCGTGGATTGTGAGGTTTGAGTCGGTGTATGTATTTAAGCTGGAATTACTGCTCGGCGGAAAATTCAAGAATAAAAGTTTACGCCAAATTCATTAGATATAAGTGGATGGTAATACAGGGACGGAGCTAGGATTTTAGAGCGGGGGGGGGGCGGATTGTATACGGAGCCCGGCGAACGAAGGGGGGCAGCGCCGCCCCCTCCCCCCCGCCGCCCCTGGCTACGTCCTTGTGGTAATACATATCTTCAACTTTATGTTTCCAACTGTTTCTACATTAAATTTCATCAAAAAATCAAAAACTGGTAGATTGCGCATGTTGAATATTGTACCTTGCGTGTGCGCATGCTAGTTTACTGCCGGATGTTGGTAAACTCAAATGCATTCAAACCGTATGAGTTTTCCAAAATCTGGCAGTAAACTAGAATGCGCAGCGCCATTGTTGAGAGATAGATTAGCACTAGATCGACTTTTACATAATCAATTTTGTGGTGGAAAAGTTTATGCTTGAATAAATTCCAGCTTATATACCCCGGCTGAATCCCCACTGATCGTCCAGGACGTTCCAATGCGAGACAATCCTGAAACAGATGAATATATAGCCCAAAATATCATATTTTGTAGGCGAAAACAGACAAAAGGTATAAAAATTAGCAATTTTGAGCAAAAACAATTAGGGTTAAATTTATCAAAAATCGCTCCGCATAGCTAGATCACTGGCCGATTGAGTTGGGCTATACTTGTAATAATTCTAATCGCGCTTCATTTAAGGCTCGTCAGATCATTCTAGTGCCGGTTCCGCAAGTGGAGAGGTGAGAAGTAAAATCGCAAAGGCGAAGTAAAAGTGCAAAGGCGATATGATATGGCAAGTAAAATGACCAAAGCGAAGTAAAATAATAAAAATAATGAGTAATCCCACTTAGCTTTTGCCGTTTTACTTCTCGCTTCTCCACTTGCGGAACTGTCCCCAGATCAGTTTAAGTTTACAATCACCAAAATCGGTAGAGAATTCATGGAATTATGCAGTGCTGAAATTGCGGAACTTTTTTCCAGAACGTTGTCATTGTTTATACCCTGCGCCTCGGGATTTATTAGATGATTTGTGTATGGGGATTTATTAGATGATTGGTAATTTAGGTAGTTTCAAAGATACATTCAATTTTACGTCACAAAAATGTCTTGATATAGGTTAACGTAAATTCATTTGATGGAAAATGAATTTCAGTAAACGTCATTTTACATATGTAGATGTCTTTACGTAAAATGATCAGACGACATCCATTTTACGTCAGATATAAAATTAAATGTAATTGATGAAAAATGTAATTGATGTAAAATTAAATTGACCTAAAATATAAAAATGTAAAATGTGCGACAAACTGATAAATATGTGTATCTGCCAGTGTTGCAAAAACGTATTTACGTTTACCCGAAATACCCGTTTATTTGGGTATTTATATTTACGTTTACGTTTACGCTTTCCAAAAATACCGTAACGTTCTGTTACGTTTTCCTGGCACACTTACCCGGGTACCAGAGAAAAATTAAAAAAAGTTATACGGAACCGTATTGTTACACAAATGTAATGTGTTATGATTAGTGATGGAAAAGCGCCAGGAAAAATGGCGCCAGGCGCCAATGGCGCCATGGCGCCATTCAAAATAATGGCGCCGGGCGCCAGGCGCCAATGGCGCCACGGCGCCATCTGAAAAAATGGCGCCGGGCGCCAAAGGGCGCCATGGCGCAAAGGATAAAAGTCATTTTTTCGGCATGCATATCGTAACAAAATCATTAAATAGATGAGCAATACTTTATACCATTGTCCCGATGGTAATTAAGCCACAAAAAAGGAAAAAAAAAAGTTTATATTCAAACAGATCTAAGCGGATCACATCTAAGATCAAACAGACCAGTGTTTTTGGTTTAGGAGCACGTCTTACTGGCAGGTATTTGAAGATGGACTTAGATTCTGCTAGTATTTTCACATTCTACTACTATTCACATTCTACTACTAGATGTAAAATTATCACATAAGCAGCATTTTCAAGCCTGGAGCATGATGAATTACCCATTAATTGATCAATTAATGAAAAGTGACTCAAATATTTTAAATACTTACATTACATTGCAAATACCTAAGTACCTAGTCAATCATGTTAAGGTTAAGAAAACCTTATTTACCTAGGTAAGTTTAGCTTCTTGGCATTTGTGTAAAATGCAGGAAAAAATCCGCATTAAAAATGGCACAGAAATGGGGCACAGACTAAGAATGAATCTGTATTAATTTGTGTCTGATGTATTTTCATGTCTATTGAGGACATTTGAATAAATATAACCATTCGAGTAGGTTGGGTGAATTATTCAAGGGGGAATTATTTTTGTAAAAATTTCAAGCATGTTTCTATTCATTAAATATTCAAGTAAATGCGGGATAACAATGAAAACTGTCAATGCTAGCAAATATTACAGAAGTAAACATACATTAAAATGATAGCCTTTTGCATATACGGCGCTTGAATATGGAACAACATAAACATCCTATGCGGCATTTTGGCGCCATTTCAGGTGCCATCCAAAACAATGGCGCCGAGCGCCAAATTGGCGCCAGCGAAAAATGGCGCCAAGCGCCAAGTGTGCCATGGCGCCATTCTAAATGATGGCGCCAGGTGCCAGATGGCGCCACAAAAAGGGCGCCAAGCGCCAATGGCGTCATGGCGCTGGCGCCCTTTGGCGCCATTAAAGGGCGCCAGCGCCATGGCGCCATTCCATCACTAGTTATGATTAGTTCAACATGATTTAATGTTAAGACAGTGCCAATTTGGCAAGTGGAGAACCAAAACACGAACTTATAGGTGAGAAGTAAAAAGTTGAAAAGTAAATTTATATTTAATTGAGAATGCAAGCAAAAAAGCCAAATCGTTTTAGTATTCTCTTGTGACTTGCCATTTGTCTTTAAACTTGGCATTGAACTTGTCACTTATAAATTAATTTTCTTTTGCGTTTTACCTGCCATTCAACTTGGAATCACTTCTCACTTATAAATGTTTTCATGTTCTCCACAAGTGATGGAAAAGCGGCCTTTTGCTTTCGCGCTAGTGCCAAGCGCCAGCACCAGCATTTTTTTCCTGGCGCCAGGCAAAAGTAGCACCAAGCGCCAGAAGCGCCATGGCACTTTTTATTAGTGTGGCGCTAAGCACCAATGGCGCAACAGCAAAATAACGCCAAAAGCGCCATGACCCTTTTTCCTTTGGTGCTAGTGCCAGGCGCCAGTCCATTTTTTCCATCACTATTCTCCACTTGCGGAATTGGTACCTTGGGGATCGACCACCCTTGCTGAGTGGACCAACACACAGTAGTTCACAACAATGCATGCCAACACTTCTGATTCCAATTCAATATACCAATCCCATCCTTCTATAAATAATATGTATCCATAATATTGATGGAGATCATAGGAACATCATAATGTAGTAAAACATTGTCTTTGATAGTGACAGCACGTAATCACATTTTTACGTTTACGTTTTATTTTACATTTTTCCAGGTATTTTAAAAATACTATACGTTTTAGTATTTATACTCCATACTTTGGAAAGGTATTTATGTTTATGTTTACATTTTCCAAAAATACCAGTATTTTACAGCAGTGGTATCTGCGACACAAACTGACATACCTATATAAATACATAATGTACATTGCATACATGATGTACATCATTCCAAACGGGGGGTATTTCAAAGGGGGGAGGGGGTTCGTTTTTCCCCAGCTCAAAAACACCTGGGGGTAATCCGAGGGGGAGGTAATTCAAGGGGGGGGGGGGTATTTCGAAAAAATACGGTATACACTGTGTATCTACTGTCGATGTTGTAGGCTGATATTCTTTTGTATTTTTGTGTTGTATCCTTTTCATCCAGGAGGGGGGGTTATTCAGGAGGGGGGGTTATTCAAGAGGGGGGAGTTGATGGAGGGGGCGGGGGTGTTTTTTCCTCACCTCGCCAACAGGGGGAGTTTTTCGAGGGGGGTCTTGCTCTGGGACTTGCGGTATATAAATCTGAAATTTCAACGCTGTATCTTTGTCCATTTTGATGTAATCAATTTTGGGGTGCACTGATACGCACATCTGCCTGATTTTCCCGTTTTTTTTCACTTGACATATTTTCAAGTGATTTTCAGATATGAGTAAAGTGAAAAACGCTGCGCAATGACATTAGTGAACTTTTTTCACTTCACTGATATCTGAAAATCACTTGAAAATGTGTCAAGTGAAAAACAATGAAAAATGGCTATTTTTCACTGTTTTTTTTTCACTTGACACATTTTCAAGTGATTTTCAGATATGAGTGAAGTGAAAAAAGTTCACTAATGTCATTGCGCAACTTTTTTTCACTTCACTCATATCTGAAAATCACATGAAAAAGTGTCAAGTGAAAAAACGGGAAAATGTGTGTATCAGGCAGATGTGCGTATCAGGCCTGTCCCATCAATTTTACTACGTTGTCATTTTATGTAAAATTTTCGTCAAGCTGTGATTAGGGTTCAAACGATATGACTTTTCGATATCGATATTCGATATTCGATATTTTTTCAAAATTTTCGATATCGATATTCGATATTTTTTTCTGAAACTCGATATTCGATATCGATACGATATGGAACCTCGATATCGATATTCGATATTCGATATTGAAAAATGGTCGATATTCGATATTCGATATTTCGATATTTTCAATATTCGATATTGTGATATGCTTTTGGTATAGCAAGGCATATTTCAAGTGGCATATTGCATTTTCATGTGGTTGCACACATGTTTAATCATCTCTTTACTGAAATTTGAATGGTGCAAGTGATTTTAACAAGCTTTACATCACTCAATGGTAGAAAATAGAAGAAAACATGATGAATCAAAGTGTATCAGACAAATAACAATTAGTAGATATTACAGTTCATCCTAACCTAATTGCTTAAGGGCATGTTGCAAAAAAAAGTATATCAGCGTTTTCTGGCTTCAAATTTAGCACTCCAACAACAATGACATTATAAATACTGTACTTTTACTCATCAAATACAATACTATAAGCACATCAGATCTACCATAAACATCTCAAAATGAAAATGAAAAGTAAATTTGGGGACACAATATAGGTTCGATATATCGAAAAAATGGTCGATATTCGATATCGATATTTTTTCAAAATTTTCAATATCGATATTCGATATTTGATATTTTTTCAAAATTTTCGATATCGATATTCGATATTAAAAAATGGTCGATATCCGATATTCGATACGATATATCGTTTGAACCCTAGCTGTGATCCCTGCTTTAAGGATGAGGTATAATTTTCGTTGGACTGTTTCATTATACCTATAAAATTATGTCGTGAGAAGTCCGTCGACCCTGCTGTATTGAAATCATAAATTCATTTTGAAAAAAGTCATTAATTTTTAGGTTGATTTTTGTTCGTTTCTATTGTATTCATGTAACCCTGTTCCAGAGTTGTTAAAAGTACCAAACTTTGTTCAAAGTATGCGTAGTACACCCCCCACTCACCCCCCGAGTACAGAAAGCGTAAAGTAATTTTTTTACTTTCACTCGCGAGTAAATGAGAGCAAAATACTTTTTTTCCGCCAGAAAGCGTTAATGTGAGTATTTTTTTCTCAGGAAAGCGTAAAAGCGAGTAAAATTCCAATTTCTTTCTGGAAAATGTTGAAGGGATCATTATAAATGTTTCCCCTGGACAACAAAACGGTGTTTTCTTTCTTTTTATAAGTATTCTTTATGAAAAGCAGGGTCTCGAATAACAAAAATACTCTTTCTGTACTCGCAAAAATTACTCTACTGTACTCGAGTACTCAAAAAGTAAGCGTACAGGTGAGTACAGATACTTTTCTTCAAAGTATGCGTATGCGTATGCGTACTTTTTGAGTAAAAGTAAATACTCATTAACAACTGTGCTCTGTTCCCGTATAGGACTGGCGCCGTGCGCTGACCGACTTGTCGGACGGGCTGAACCACGAGCTGGCTGCGAGCCCCGAACACGCAGCTACCGACATAGCGAACGTGCAGAGGGCGGACGCCATTCGCGCAAAGATCGGCCATGTCGCGCAGCAGCTCCATGTGAGTTCAGATGAGACTCCTGTTCAAAAAAATCAAAATACCTAGGGAACAAGACTCGCTGGGGTATTTTACCTGCAAATTATCGATATCGATAGTCGATATTCAATATCAAAAAAACAGTCATTGTTCGATATTCGATACTATACATTGTACCCTACTTTGAATGGCAGCATTTCTGGTAAAACTCCATCAAACTCTCTTCTATGTGCCCTTGAAAGTGGTGCTGGACATGCTGGCATCAAATAATAGTATTGTTGGCAACAGTCCGGCATCGCGCACATACCGTATTACCTTGAAATACCCCCTTGGGGGTTTATTATTTCGTCAGCAAAATTTGAGGGGTGGGTTAATGCGAGGGGGGGGGGTTATTCGAGGGGTTTTTTATTATCTCGCCAGAAATATTCGTAAGTTTCGTAGTAAATAGTAGGCATTTGCATACCCAAAACAGGTAATAAATGTGTCCAAACAGGAGACATTTGTACAATAAAACGTTGATAGCTACACAAACTAGTCTATGTGTAGTTGCAATGCAAATTAACAGTAATATACATCATGTACATTGCATACATGACGTATTTATTATGTACATGACGTGCATCATTCCGAGGGGGGTATTTCGAGGGGAGGTTTATTCGAGGGGGGGGTTAATTCAAGGGGGGGGGGTAATTCGAGGTAATACGGTAGATTCACTGGACGGTAGCAGTTTGGGGTGGGGGGTTGGCCCCCGAGCACATGTTTATATCTCGGGAACCGCTGGGCGAAAATCGTTGATATTTGAATATAATATGGTTTCAGGTCGGGGCTAACTTGAAAATAGAGGGCATCCTCGAATAGCACCCCCCCCCCAGTCCCGAGATAAGGGGGGTCTATAAAAGGGTGGTCATTTGCATCGCCGATCAGGCATATTGAATTTGAAGCTGAATAACTCGGCCATTTCTGGGCTGATTTCGATCGTTTAACTCTTAAAATGATCGGGAACACCTGCAGATACCAGTTTTGTAGGCGTCTTAGTGATGTCTAAATTCCGTATACCAATTTGACCCGGTTTTTCAACATGAAAAATAAATTTTCCTGAACATGCTATCATATACTTTAGACAACAAGGATTCGTATAAAACAAAAATGAGTTAAATATCTGTTTCCAATCAAAAGTTATAGCGCTTCAAACTTTCCCTCCCATCCACATAAATAACCGCATAAAGAACAAGGCATGCAACTTCAAAACTCCATATCTCGACCATGCGAACTATTGAATCAAATTATCATAATTATCATTATCATAATCAAATTATCATTATCATTTTTGTTTTACATGTATTCTCGCTGTCTAAAGTATATGATAGCATGTTCAGATATTTTTTTTTACATGTTGAAAAACCGGGTCAAATTGGCATACAGAATTTAGGCATCACTGAGACGACTTCAAAAATGGAATCTGCAGGTGTTCCCGATCATTTTAAGTGTTAAATGATCCAAATCGGCCCAGAAATGCCCGAGTTATCTAGCTTCAAATTCAGGGCCGTATCCAGGGGGGGGTGGGCGGGGGGGGGGCTGCAGCCCCCCCCCCCCCCCCTCCCGGGGCGAGACTAGAAAGTGACCGGAAAATGCGACTTTTTTCAACGTCAGCGTAAAAATTTTTGCGCGCAAGCGCGCATTCTTCACCAGACATATGGTATTATCATCAGATTTGCTCCATGTGGCCGCAAATCGTTATAAATACACTCGATGTCATGCTTTTTGCTGTTTTGTTTGTATATCTACATACAAATACAGTGTTCCATGGCGCTGGCGCCAACGCCAATGGCGCCATGGCGTGGCGCCTACTAATGGCGCCAGCGCCATGGCGCCATTCCGCCACTATGTAGCTAAGATTTTAGGGGGGGGGGGGCTGAGCCCCCCCCCCCCTCGCCGGCCTCCGTAAACAAGCAGCCCCCCCCGCTCAAAAATCCTGGATACGTCCCTGTTCAACATGCCTGATCGGCGATGCAAAATGACCACCTTTTTGTAGACCCCCCTTATCTCGGGACTGGGGGGCTATTCTAGGATGCCTTCGATTTTCATGTTAGCCCCGACCTGAAACCATAGTATATTCAAATATGAACAATTTTCGCCAAGCGGTTCCCGAGATATAAACACGTGCTCGGGGGTCAACCAACACCCCCACCCCAAAATGCTACCCTCCAGTGAATCTATGATCGCACATTCGATGTGTTAGTGCTTCTCGTGCGATTCATTAGTGCTTCTCGGGAGATTCATATTTTTCTAAATCAAAGAAAATCTTATATCTATTGATATTTTCCCCATGTTTTCCAGCGAAGTTAAATTATATTTCGGTCTGAGGTGAAAATATAAAAAAGTCTCCTTTATAAATATAATTATATTTATTTTCTGTGTCTTTTCTAGAATTGTTAAAAATACAGAACTTTTTTCAAAGTATATGTATATGTAAAATACTGTTTTTACTCACCCCCGACTACAGAAAATGTAAAATATTTTTTTTACCTGTACCCATAAGTACACACGAGTAAAATACTTTTTCTCAGGAAAATGTAAAAGCGAGTATTTTTTCACTGGAAAATGTAAAAGTGACTACCTACTTTTTACATGGGAAAGTGATTATTACACTGGAAGACATAACATACCGTATTACTTAGAAATACCCCAGAGGGAATTTTATTTCACCAGCAAAATTTGTGGGGAGGGCGGGGTTATTCGATGGGGGGCTTATTCGAGGGGGGTTCTATTATTTCGCCAAAAAATTTAGAAAGTTCCCATACTCAGACGTAGAAAATACAGCAATGACAAGAGTATATACCTATACCGTATTTGCTTAAATAGCCCCCCCTCGAATAATCCCCCCTGTAAGACGAGTTAGAAAATAATAATGCCCCCTCGAATAATCCCCCCTGTAAGACGAGTTAGGAAATAATAATGCCCCCCTCGAATAATCCCCCCTTAAAGATATTTGATCAACTAGTTGTGCCAATTTCAACAAAAATGGCACGTTTTTGTGTTAAATATGCATATTTCGTGAAATGACTTGATAGATAGATGCGTGAAAATTTTGACGAAAGAATAATTCCACCTCGAATAATTTCCCCCTCGAATAGTCCCCCCCCCCTCAGAGAAGTCTGACTAAATAATAATCCCCCAGGGGGATTATTCAAGCAAATACGGTAACTGTATATAATGTATCTCTTTACACTCTATATGTGTGTCCTAAGTCACTCAGTCATTGCTTTTAACGTGTGTTCTGCATTATACAGACCACAAGTAGCGGTATTTGGGATGTACATTCTCTTTACACTCTATATGGGCGGGGGTATTTCGAGGGGGGGGATTTATTATCTCGCCAGCAAAATTTGAGGGGGGGGGTTGATTCGAGGTAATACGGTATGTCATTTTTTGATGATTATCTAGTATTTCTATAGGGAAATTATTACGTTATCAATATAAATTTGCAATTTCAAATTTCAAAGACATTTTCTGTACACGTGTACTTTCCAAAACTACGCGTACAGGCGAGTAGGTACAGGTACTTTTTAAAAGTATATGTGTATGTATTTACAAAGTACTCGAGTATATATTTTTTCGAGTAAATGTGGATACATTTTAACAACTGTGGCCTTTTCTTCTGAGAGATTTAATTACATTTTCTTTTTGATATATTTTCTGAGATTTTATTCAATTATATTTTCTCAAAAGCAGCCATTTTGGAACGCTCACACTATCGACGCGACTCCACATTTTTGCTTGATCTATTTGCCGCTTTTTAAAACCAAAGCACTGTTGCTCAGCGCGCGCATGCGGACCTGTCGTCGCGGGCGGACGCGCAGCGCAGCACCGGCTCGAAGGTGCCCCACCTGTGCGCCTCCGTGGCCCGCCTCGCCAAGGGCGGCACCCACGTGTCCCAGACGTCGGCCAGGCCCGACAAGAACGAAAGTGCTGCCGCGCTGCAAAATGCCGGCGAGTTCGGCAAATTGACAGCGGATTTCAAGAAGGCCACGGCTGGCGTTCGCGCTACTTTGAAGGATGCCGGTTGGTATTTAATACTTTATTCTGAGCAATCTAGGGTCGGGCGTGATTTCCCCTACGATATCCTATACAACCAGTCACGCATCTATAGGCTGAGAAAATGCCAGGGTGTATCATATCGAATGTTGACATATCTAGTGTAACCTCTGACCACTTTTCGTGTCGAATATTGACTCGAAAACGTAAAATCATCCAAAGTCAAGTGCAAACTTCCCCTCTTCAGGCAAATCCGGCCAGCAACGAATCGCCTGTGCGCTGAAGGACGACATTCCCAAGGTGTACAAGATCGTGCTGCAGCAGTCCAAGTTGGTGCGAACGAAGCCACTTCCGGCCGCTCTG